>VYXC01000310.1:23799-64329 GCA_013397175.1 Platysteira castanea
TGACACTGCCAGCACCCCACGGAATGGTGACACCAGCAGCACCCCACACAGGGTGACACTGCCAGCACCCCACACAATGGTGACACTGCCAGCACCCCACACATGATGACACTGCCAACACCCCATGGAATGGTGACACTGCCAGCACCCCACACATGATGACACTGCCAACACCCCATGGAATGGTGACACTGCCAGCACCCCACAGAATGGTGCCACCAGCAGCACCCCACACACGGTGACACTGCCAGCACCCCACACAGGGTGACACCAGCAGCACCCCACACATGGCGACACTGCTGGCACCTCACACAGGGTGACATTGCCAGCACCCCACACACGGTGACACCAGCAGCACCCCACACACGGTGACACCAGCAGTGTCCCCGTGCCGGTCCCACGGGAGCCCCCAGGAACGGGATGCTGCTCGGGACGGCCACAGCTCCAGCTCATCCCTCCCTCCCCGGCAGCCCCGCTGATGTTTGTATTAACATGAAAACCCAGCCGTGCGGAAAATTGTGATTTTGAAACGGCATTAATAACTGGGGACGGAGAGGCGTGGGTCACGTGTCCCCGCGCCACGGCCTCGCAGGGGACAGGCTGCAGGAGGGCAGCGGCGCCTTCCCGAGGAAAAGCCACCCAAAGGTGCATGTGCCACACCAGCAGCTCCCCTTCCCTGCATCCAAACACCACAGCAAACCTTAAACACCCCCCAAAAATGCACAGAAAAGGGCAGGAGTGTCTGAATCTGTGTGAATTTGTGGCAAAAGGTGCCCACGCCTGCGTGCTGCCAGTGGGACGGGGACGGTGGCAGCTGTCACCTGCCCCACAGCTCTGGTTTGGAGGAACGGGCTCTGACCTCGTCCTCCTCCCAGACTGAGCCCCAGCAGCCACGCAGGGGAGGGAAAACAGCCCGTGAAGGTGGAAAAGAGGAAGAAGCCTGGCCCTAACACCTGCGCCAGAGATGGGCCAGAACCAGGGCTCTCCTCTCCCCAGGAGGGAGCCAGAGGGGGGGGTGGAATATTTTCTGGTTTGAATATTCTCTGGTTTGAAGCTTGTCCCTCAGGTCTCATCTTGTGTCCTGGGACCTCAGCTCGTGCTCCTGTTACCCCTGGAGGCCACGGAGGGTGGCAGGTGTGAGGAAAGGAAAAGTCACAGAGCTTTTGTTGTTTAGAATCCCAGAACCACTGAGGGTGGAAATGAGCTCCAGGATCATCAGGTCCAAGCTGTGCCCAATCCCCACCTTGT
The DNA here is from genome assembly GCA_013397175.1 of Platysteira castanea. Classification (NCBI taxonomy): domain Eukaryota; kingdom Metazoa; phylum Chordata; class Aves; order Passeriformes; genus Platysteira; species Platysteira castanea. The sequence goes on from VYXC01000310.1 coordinate 25,048, forward strand.
CCCCAGCCCAGGGCACTCAGTGCCACCTCCAGGCCTTCCTGGGACACCTCCAGGGATGGGGACTCCAAACCTCCCTGGGCAGCCCCTGCCAAGGCCTGGCCACGTTCCAGGTGGCGAGGTGAGAGCTCAGTTCCTGGAGTCAGACCTGAGCTGACTCCGTGCCCCAAAACACATCAGCCTAAACTGTGACAAACTGGACAGCGTGTGACAAGCTCAGCCCAACTCACACAGCCCCACCTTGGCCACAGTGGGTTTTGCAGATCATCAAATCCCAGACTGGTTTGAGTGGGCAGGGACCTCAAAGCCCATCCAGTGCCACCCCTGCCTGGGCAGGGACACCTCCCACTGTCCCAGGCTGCTCCAAGCCCTGTCCAGCCTGGCCTTGGGCACTGCCAGGGATCCAGGGGCAGCCACAGCTGCTCTGGGCACCCTGTGCCAGGGCCTGCCCACCCTCCCAGGGAACAATTCCTTCCCAATATCCCATCCATCCCTGCCCCTTGTCCCCTTGTCTCATCACTCCAGCTGTGCTCGCTCCCTGGCCCAAGGGACACCGTGACCCTCAGACACGCCCAGGCTGGCAGTGCCCACTCCCACCAGTCCCGGGCAAGAGGAAACCTTTCTGTCACCAGCATTCCTCTTTGAGACACACTGCCTGCACTGATGTTCTTAGAGAAAGTGCCCGAACACTCGAATTTTTCATTTCAGTTGTTTTTCACCGCTTGGCAGCAGCTGGCTGTGCTGATTTGCATTCCCCGGGCAGCGGAGCAGCGGGGCCGGGAACGTCCCTGAGCCGCGTCCTGACGCGGTTCCTGGAAAACACCGTGACCGTGAGAGAGCCCCTGGGGTCACGGCCACGGCACAGCCTGACAGGGACGGGGACGGGGACGGGGACAGGGCAGGGCAGCTCCCCCTCCTCGTGCAGCTCCCGGGGTGTGCACCCACCGCACGTGGGGCTCGAAGGGGATCCGAAAGTTGTCGGTTCAGTGAAGAGTTGAAAATCGCCTTCCTAGAAACACGTGCTGGCCCAGCTGGAGCCGCCCGCAGCTCCGGGCCCGGGGCCCCTCTGGCCACAGCAGCCCCTCGCTCCTGACCCCGCTCCGGCCAAGGCTGACCCTCGGCACAGCACAGGAGGATCAGACCTCTGCGTTAGAGAGGCACCTTCCAGAGGCCAGGCTGGAAGTGTAGAGTCATGGAGCCACTGAGGTGGGGAAAGCCCTCTCAGACCACTGAGTCCAACCATCCCCAGCACTCCCAGGGCCACCACTGCCCCATGTCCCCAAGTGCCACATCCACGGGGCTTTTAAATCCCTCCAGGGATGGGGAATCCACCTCTGCCCTGGGCAGCTGTGCCAGGGCTGGACAGACCTTTCCAGGAAGGAATTGTTCCCAATATCCAACCTGGCCCTGCCCTGGCTGAGCCTCAGGCCCTTTCCTCCTGTCCTCTCCCTGTTCCCTGGGAGCAGAGCCCGACCCCAAATACCACGGGCTGAGCTACAGCTGCACATCCGTGTGGCTCCTGCAGGCACTGTTAGAAACCTCCCCAGGTTCACATCTCCAGCAGGAAATAATCCAACCTCCTTATGGGTGATGCCTTGGATGATCTCTCCAAGGCCACATTCCCCACACCTTTTGGGAGTGCAGAAAACACCTGAACAGCTCCAGGGTGGAACAGGGACCTGCAGGAGCCTCCCTGGGCTGAAAAGAGAACTGAGGCTCTTTGAGGGTGACGGTTCCTTCCTGCTCGTGACAGGACCTGGCCCTGACTGAGCAGATGGGGCTTTCCCAGGCCCCCGCAGAAACCCGGCAGCCGAGCTGGGAGGGGAACAGCAGAGCTGAACTGCACTGGGCAAGAGGCCACTGGCCCCTGGGTTGTGCCAGCTCTGGGGTGGCAGCAGGGCCAGGGCAGTGCCCATCCCCTGGGCTGGCACTGCTGGGGCACCTCCAGTGCTGGGGGCAGCTCTGGGCACCTCCTGACAGGAGAGCCCTGCAGGGGCTGGAGCGTGTCCAGGGCAGGGAACGGAGCTGGGAAGGGGCTGGAGCCCCAGGAGCGGCTGAGGGAGCTGGGGAAGGGGCTCAGGCTGGAGAAAAGGAGGCTCCGGGGGGGCCTTTTCAGAGAAAAGAAAAAAGGAAAGAGAAGAGAAATAAAGAAAAAAGCCAAGAGGAAAGGAAAGGAATCTCTTTTCCACACTGAGGTCCCCTCCTGTACTTCAGGCAGCATGAGGAGCCCCCACATGCCAGTGCCCCTTCCCTTGGCACCGAGTGCTGGCCCTATGGAAAAGCCCGGCCGTGGCCACGTGCACCCAGAGCCGGAACCTCTGAGCTGGCGTTTCCTCCCCGCTGACGGCTCCGTGCCACCCCCAGCCCACGGCTCTCGGGCACCTGCTGCCACAAGGGAGGGGCCTGAGGCCACGGGGGAGAGCCAAGGATGGAAATCGGAGCAGCCTGGGCTCGTGGAAGGTGTCCCAGCCCAGGGCAGGGGTGGCACAGGAGGAGCTCCAAGGTCCCCTCCCACTCAAAGCTGTCTCTCACTATGACACCGAGGGTGACAAGGAGCCTCAGCCCCAGGGCACACCACAGAGCCTGAACCCAGCCCGGTCCTAGAAAGCACCTGAGAAAGCACAGGCACCTGGTGCAGCAGAGCTGTGCCAGCCCGGCGTGGGAGGACACGGAGCTGTGCCCCTGCAGGGGTGGGCAGTGACCCGGCACAGCCTGCAGCCACCGCGGGACCCTTGGTGGGGACACCTGGGGGGCTCCTGAGGCCGGATGAGAAGGTGTTGCAGAGAGGGCCAACAAATCACTCTCACACCTTCCTTCTCCAGTGGCTGAAGGCAACGGGAGTGGTGGGAGGAATGCCATAATTACGGATTGCACAGAAACACTGAGGCTGGAAAAGCCCCCTGAGATCACAGAGTGATCCCCCAGCACTACCAGGGCCACCCCTGCCCCACGGCCCCAAGTGCCACATCCACGGGGCTTTTAAATCCCTCCAGGGACGGGGAATCCACCCTTGGGCAGCTGTGCCAGGGTTTGACCACCCTTTCCATGAGGGAATTTTTCCCGATATCCAACCTCACCCTGCCCTGGCCCAGCTTGGGGCTGTTTCAAGGACCAAGAACCCCCGTAGCCGAGGTGTCCCTGGATTTGGGGCTGTTGGGGTGAGCCTGTGCCAGGGCTGTTGGTTTGGTGTCTCCATTCCCTGGCACAGCTGTGCTCGGCTCTGCTCCTCCACAGAGCTCCTGAGCTGGGAAACTCCGGGATGCCTTCTGTAAACAGAGCTGAGGCAGAGATGACCAGGTTTGTAAACTCCCCTCTGACTCTGTTTTGGAGCTGCAGCCTCAGAAAATCCAGGAATTACTGGCTCATTGCATGTCCTTCCTGGAAACTGCACCGGGGAGGACACAGAAGATGGATTTCAATTTAGAAAAACCACGAAGGAAACCTCTGACCTGGCTCCTGAAATGTTTGGGAGCCAACTTCGATTTATTGTCCCTGACTTATCAAGTCTTGTACACAAGAGCTGTGAGGTTTAGCCTAAAACACCATTTCCTGGGAAAAGAGGCCGAGCTGTGCCCTGAGCACGGCTCAGCTCCAGGGGAAGGGCTGGACGGGAGGGAAGCAGTGCCCAGAAGGGCTTTTAGCAGCTCCCCACGACGCTGTTTCACCATCACCTCCCTCACCCCGGCAGTTTAGTTGGAGGTCCCCCACCCTCTGGGGAGCTGCTGCCGAATTTTCTACAACCACTGCGACAGAGAAGAGTTTTAAAGGAGAATGGGATGAAAAAGGCCTTCAAAAATTTGGGCTGGAAGGAGCCTTGGAAGGTGTCCAGCCCAACCACCCTTCTGGAGCAAGGTCAGCTCCAAGGTGCTGCTCAGGCTCCTCTTCAGCTGCTCTCTGAAAGTCTCCCCAGGGCACCACCCCTCTGGGCAGCCTGCTGCAGAGTCCAGCCACTCTCTGGGGAATTCCTGTCCCAAATCCAGCCACCAGCCCCCGGCTGGGGTGAGACCATGCACCCCTGGAGAGGCTCTGGCTCTGCCTGCTCCTGGCTCAGGAGGAGACACAAGTACAGCTGCACTTCCCCTCCATCTCCCTTCTGCCTCCTCCTCCCCAGGCTCCTCACAACCAGCTCCTGCCTCCCCTTCACACAGGGGGTGGTGGGATGTGGACCCTGGAAAAGCTGCCCCAGAGAGGGACAGGACCCCCAGTCCTTAGAGGTTTCCAGAGCTTAAAGGAGCCAGAACTAACCTGATCTAGTGCCAGCAGCAGTCCTGCTTGGAATCGTGGAATCACGGAATTGTTTCGGTTGGAAAAGACCTTTAGTTGAGTCCAACCATCAAGTTCATCTGCTTCAAGCCCAAAATCAGACTAAAGACCCCCAGAAGTCCCTGAACTTACAGATGTTCACTGAGAAACCCAGAGATCCACAGACACTGATTTTATCACAGAAACATCACAGAGTGGTTTGGGTGGGAAGGGACCTTAAAGCCCACCCAGTGCCATCCCTGCCATGGGCAGGGACACCTCCCACTGTCCCAGGCTGCTCCCAGCCCCAGTGTCCAGCCTGGCCTTGGGCACTGCCAGGGATCCAGGGGCAGCCACAGCTGCTCTGTTCCATTTGAATATGGAGCTTATTCCTAGGAACAGATTAAAGTAAAAGGGATCTTGCACACACAATAACCCAAGAGCCGGCAGGTTTCAGATAAGCAATTTAGACAAGTAAACATCTCATCATGCCCCAAATACTCCGGAAAACACAGCACAAACAGACCAAAAAGGAGAACACGAGCACATGGGCTGCGCCTCTCGTCCGTGGCTGAGCATCCCCGCTGCGGGAGGGAGCCAGCAGAGGATGCCCCGGCATCCCAGGAGCCAGGGCTCTGCAGCACAAAGTGCAGTGCCGTGGTTTCTCACCCACCTCTCCCTCAGGGCCGAATTCCCCTCCCCACGCTCTGCTCTCCTTCAAAGGACGGGCTGGCCCCTGAGCTGGGCTGCTGGGAGTCACCGGGCCCCAGCTGAAGAGCTTTTACACATTCCCTGTACGTGAATATTCCAGGGGCTTTCCTCAGGAAAAACAGCATCTTCTGGCCCAGATGTCCTCCCCACGCCCAGGGCTGGGGGCACACACTGAGCCGAGCCCCCAGACCCAGCACCGCCCTGGGCTTCCTCTGTGGCTCCTCTTGCTTGGCCCTCGGGCTGTCCATGAGGGAAAAATCTTCCCCGTGAGGGTGGGCCGGCCCTGGCACAGGGTGCCCAGAGCAGCTGTGTCTGCTCCTGGAGCCCTGGCAGTGTCCTAGGCCAGGCTGGACGGGGCTGGGAGCAGCCTGGGACAGTGGAAGTGTCCCTGCCCATGGTAGGGGTGGGATGAGATGGGATTCAAGATCCTTTCCCACCCAAACCATTCCAGGACTCGCTGACTCTGTGAGCAGACTATCGCAGAGCCAACACGCTGGGGGGCTACAGAGAACTCACAGTTCTTGCCACTCAAATAACAACAAAACCCGTGTTTTCTGCAGTTTCAGGTGCAGTTTCTGCAGCGCCATGGGAGCTGCTGCTCACAGGTGAGGAGGGGAAGGACATTTGCTGCGCAGCAATGAACAGAACCATCGGCCAACGCGGCTGCAAGGAAACACCTCGTGCACCCCAGCTGGGTCTGCTCTGTGTAATCCCCTCCTGGCAGATGTTTACCCGACAGCTCAGAGACCTCCCCAGGCAGGGGGAGTGAGTTTGCAGCACGTGGGGCTGGTGGCACAGCCCAGCTCTGCAGGGCAGGGGCAGCTCTTCCCTCCTCTGCCATTGGCTCTGCCGGTGCCTGGAGCTGCCCAAACCTGCTCAGTCCCCTCTGCTCCTGGGCCTTCAGCCCTGCTGGCTGAGCTGGAGCTCCAGGCAAGACGAGCTTCCTCACCAGCCCCTTGGGACTTCACAGAATCCCAGAATGGTTGGGGTGGGAAGGGACCTTAAAGCTCATCCCGTTCCATGCCCTGCCAGGGACACCCTCCACTACCCCAGCCCTAAGCCCCATCCGAGCTGGCCCTGGACACTTCCAGGGATGGAGCACCCACAGCTTCTCCTCCAAATATTCCTGCCATTTTTCACAGAACCACACAGTAGTTTAGGTTGGAAAACACCTCAGTTTTGAATTCTCATCCCCATCTCTAAAGCCCCAGCCATCTCCTCCTGCCTGATGCCAAGAGCAAATCCAAGTCCCTCGCAGGAAGGCTGAATAGTAATTAATTCAGGACAGAAATAATGAACTACAGAGGAATTTCAATTTACACGTCTTTCTATTTTAACAGAAAACCCTTGACAACTGATTTTGGAAAAAACTTCTCCAACCACATTTAAACCTGCTTTGCATGAGGCTCATCCAGCCTACGCCGCTCGGGCTGCACGGGAGGGAACAGGAGTTTGCTCTGGAGTCGTCTGCGCTCAGGGGATGCTCCCCCCGGCCGCCTTTCCCTGCACACACTGACTCCACTGACTCCAGGCTGAGATAAAAGCTGGAATGCTGCTGGGCCGGTTAGAGCAGGACCTGGGTCTTGTCCCTACAGCTCTGCGAGGCTCGGGCTGGTGCTGGAAGCACAGTGACACGCGGGGCACCCACAACCACCAGCGCCTGCAGGCCCCGAGCCCCATTTTGGGAGCCCCATCCCCGCTCCGCAGCCGCTCCTGCGCTGAACATCACGAGTGCAGTCACGGGGCTGCGATCTCCTCGCAAGGTACTGCTCCAGGATTTGGGGCTGTGCTGCCATTTGCCATTTTTCTTTTCACCAGTAATTTAACAATTATTTACGTTAACCAGGAAGGGAGGAGAAGCCCTTCCAGAGCTGCACATGAAACTGCTGCTGCTGCTGCTGCCTGAATAATTCCAGCTCGATCGAAGCGTGCGCTAAAAATAATCCAACCCCCTCCCTGCAAACACTCTTTGAGGGAAATATTTAAACCAGAAAACAAGGCCCCTAAATCAGAGCCCCCCCAGCCGGGGCTGTTAACCCGATTGTTGCAGGGAAATTGAATTTCCCCGTCCTCCGTGGGCTCTCGGCTCCAGCCGCCTCCCGGAGCAAGCACGCCAAGGAATACATGAAAGGCTCATTAGTGGGGAAGGCTAATAACCTTTCTGAGGCATTAATAAAATCCCCGGCTAAAGCCTAACGCAGGGACAGTTTCATGGCAACAGAGGGAGAGAGGCAGGGGACAGATCCCCTGTCCCCCGGTCTGGTGTGGGGTGGCAGCCGGATCGCTCCGGGGACCTCCATCCCTGCCTGATCTTGGCGTGTTCCCCACACCCAGAGGCTCCAGAACGCTGCTCCAGAACGCGGGATGAGAGAAGCTGGGTGTGCTGTGACACCCCGGCATCCCCACGGACAGACAAACCTGTGCACATAAACACAGAGCCTGAGAGAGGGGGCTGGGGGCACGGGGGATGCACTGCGGACACAAACAGCAGGCTGGACCACGGCTGCCTGGACACCAGCAGGAATTTCTGCATGGAAAGCATGGTCAGGCCTTGGCAGGGGCTGCCCAGGGAGGTTTGGACTCCCCATCCCTGGAGGTGTCCAAGGAAGGCCTGGAGGTGGCACTGAGTGCCCTGGGCTGGGGACAAGGCGGGGATTGGGCACAGCTTGGGCTCGATGGGCTTGGAGGGCTTTTCCAGCCTCAGGGATCCTGGGACTCTGTGCTGTGGTTTGGATCCCTGCCAGCACCCGGCTTCTCAGCCCTGCCAGCCGGGGATACTCACGATCCAGCCCAGGTGACGGGATCATTACACGGCCCGTGGCCTATCCCACCAAAAACCCGCGCTGGACTGTCCAACAGCAGATCATTAACCAGACACACAGAGGCCTGGGCTGGGGCCCAGGTGACCAAAGGGGAGGCTGAGGGTGCCGAGGGGAGCAGAGGGGACCGTGGCTGCACGGGAATGGATGGAGGGCTGTCTCTCCTGGGGACACTGGGGCTCAGCCCTGGCCGCAGCTGAGAGCCGGGCACGGGGCTGGGGCTTGGGGGGGCTGTGACCCCCCGAGCTCGTTAGTGCCCCATCATTAGTGCCAGATTAAAGCCGCTCTGTCGAGTCCCTGTGCCTGTGCCAAGGACAGGGTCCTTGGGCATGGCCCCACCCGGGCAGAGCCTCCGGCCGGGCAGGACTCGGCACATGCCAGGCCGGCAGCCCCGGGCACTGCTCAGCCCTTTCTGCAATTCGCCTTTTCAGCTTTAATTCCGAGGCGCGGATAAAGCCGGCACTCCAGGACAGCTGCTCCAGCCCTGTCCCCTCGGAGGGTGGGAGCTGCGCGGGGACAGGAGCGTGGCCGAACCCTGTCCCCTCCGAGGGTGGGAGCTGCCCGGGGACAGGAGGGTGGCCGAACCCTGGCCCCTCGGAGGGTGGGAGCTGCGCGGGGACAGGAGCGTGGCCGAACCCTGTCCCCTCCGAGGGTGGGAGCTGCCCGGGGCGCAGTCCCCCGGCCCCTTCCCCGCTCCGCAGGCACAGCTCCCGTCCCTTGCCGTGTCTGTTCCCGCAGGATCGCACACCGTGCCTTATCACGGAGCAGAGCCATCCTCGCCGCGGACAGAGGACGATCCAGCCTGGATTTGGACAGGGAAAAGGGGGAGAAACCCGAGCGAGCTGCACTTGGCTTTTCCATTGGTCAGCCGGGGAAGGATCCATGTTCTGCGGCAGCTCCCACTGAGCGACCAAATCCTTTTCCCGGTGCAAAGCCGCGATGGGGATGGCAGCTCCAGCTGCCCCCCGGAGGGTTCCCTCGCCGTGCTGTGCCAGGGTTTGGCTTCTCCTGCCCCCAGCCCCCGGTGCCGCCCGGCCCCCCCGAGCAGGTCTGTTCCCCCCAGCCCCGCCGAGCTGTTTGAACTCCTCATTCATGGAACGCTGTTTGTTTTCATTCCTCTCTATCCCCCCAGCTGTGGGACCGAGAGCAGGGATCAGGAAACAATAAAATCTTGGTTACCACACAGAATGCCGCCTTTTCCCTGGCTCCTTTCAAAGCCTGACATTTTTGCTTTCATCCGCCATTTCCACAGTTCTGGGGCATGTGCTGGCCCCCCTTTTCCAGCGGGGCCTCACGTGGGGGTCCCGTAACTGCGCTCAAGATGGACCAGATTGTTCCATCACCGCCGCCCACCCCGCGCCCGCTGCCGCGTTCCCAGGACTCCTACGGTTTCAATTCCCATCCCGTTCCACGACCGACTTGGATTACAAAGGCTAAAAGCAAGTGTTATCTTTCAAAATTATTCAAGTTTTGTTTTCAGGCTTCTCATTTGGCACTTCCCTGCCTTTAGCTCATCGCTGGGGTGGCTGGGAAGCGTTCCCCCCGCGCCGGGGGCGAGCGGAGCTGCTGCAGGGGGTGCAGGAGCCAGCCCGGCCCGCGGGCAGCNAAAGGGGGAGAAACCCGAGCGAGCTGCACTTGGCTTTTCCATTGGTCAGCCGGGGAAGGATCCATGTTCTGCGGCAGCTCCCACTGAGCGACCAAATCCTTTTCCCGGTGCAAAGCCGCGATGGGGATGGCAGCTCCAGCTGCCCCCCGGAGGGTTCCCTCGCCGTGCTGTGCCAGGGTTTGGCTTCTCCTGCCCCCAGCCCCCGGTGCCGCCCGGCCCCCCCGAGCAGGTCTGTTCCCCCCAGCCCCGCCGAGCTGTTTGAACTCCTCATTCATGGAACGCTGTTTGTTTTCATTCCTCTCTATCCCCCCAGCTGTGGGACCGAGAGCAGGGATCAGGAAACAATAAAATCTTGGTTACCACACAGAATGCCGCCTTTTCCCTGGCTCCTTTCAAAGCCTGACATTTTTGCTTTCATCCGCCATTTCCACAGTTCTGGGGCATGTGCTGGCCCCCCTTTTCCAGCGGGGCCTCACGTGGGGGTCCCGTAACTGCGCTCAAGATGGACCAGATTGTTCCATCACCGCCGCCCACCCCGCGCCCGCTGCCGCGTTCCCAGGACTCCTACGGTTTCAATTCCCATCCCGTTCCACGACCGACTTGGATTACAAAGGCTAAAAGCAAGTGTTATCTTTCAAAATTATTCAAGTTTTGTTTTCAGGCTTCTCATTTGGCACTTCCCTGCCTTTAGCTCATCGCTGGGGTGGCTGGGAAGCGTTCCCCCCGCGCCGGGGGCGAGCGGAGCTGCTGCAGGGGGTGCAGGAGCCAGCCCGGCCCGCGGGCAGCACGAGGCCAGAGCAAAACCTCTCGATTCTGGGAGCATCCGACCCGGCCGCCAGATTTCCCTGGCCCGGGGTTTCCCTGCTCTGCAGGCATTGGCGGGGACACGGGAAGTGCCGCGGGTCCCATTTCCCTGTCCTTAAAAAACAGCCTGAGGAGCTCATGCAGGCTGAACAGCAGCAGTGGGAGCAGAGTGTGCCCATTCCTGCTGCTCAGACATGGGAGAGAAGCCACCTCCTCGCCCAGAGCACACCAAAAGCTTGTATTCATGGAATCAGGGAATGGTTTGGCTTGGAAGGGACCTTAAAGCTCATCCAGTGCCACCCCTCCCACTGTCCCAGGGTGCTCCAAGCCCCAGTGTCCGGCCTCACGTTGGGCACTGCCAGGGATCCAGGGGCAGCCACAGCTGCTCTGGGCACCCTGGGCCAGGGCCTGCCCACCCTCCTAGGGAACAATTCCTTCCCAAGATCCCATCCAGCCCTGCCCTCTGGCAGTGGGAAGCCATTCCCTGGGTCCTGTCCCTCCAGGCCCCTCCACACCCACGCTGGCTGTGCCCCTGCAGGCACAGGGGTTGCTCTTGCTCCAGCGTTTTTCAGGAAAACTGCAAGAAACTGGGGAAAGTGATGCCAGGCAGTGGTGAGGGTGGAGGCCGAGCTGCACAGCGCCCAGCCACGGCAGGAGGGTTGGGCAGGACCTGGGTGACACAGTGCCCTGAGACCAGCCCTGACTGCCCTCCCGAGGGATCAGCCCTTTGGGGCAGTATTTCCATGGTCGTCTCTTCCCCGACCCGTGCTGAGGAGCAGAGCTGCTCGTGGTGGTCCTGGGGCAGGACACAGGCCCTGTGCTGAGGGGATAGCAACCAGAGCTAACGGCCTTTGGTCAGATCCAGCTTTTTGAAAGGCACCGACAGAATTCCTGCTCAGCAGCAGGAGCCTGGGCCCAGGGACAGGTTTGCACAGGAGCCCCGAGCAGGCCGGGACACGCGGCTCTGCAGAGCTGGGCCCGGCCCCGGCTGGGAACAACGACAGAGCCACGACAAAGAGGTACCCCGGTAATCCAGGATGAGCTCTGCTGCCTTTTCACAGCGTGGAAAAAGAGCTCAAGGCTTCTGGGGGCTGGGGGGGACAAAAAGAGACACGTCCAGGAGCTCCCCCCAACCAGCACGAGGATGAAGGGCTTGGGACAGCCACTGCTGGGGACACAGACAGGGACACGCCAGGACAGCAGGGCCGGGAGCAGCTGAAAGGAGGGATTGTCCCAAAGGATCACTTGTGACCATGGGACAGAGGCGTGAAATCTCCGAGCCAGGACCCAGAGCTGTCAGCCCCTGCTCGGAGCAGGAGCCCCAGAGGAACCTGCCCCGGGCACCCCGTGGGGAACTGGCTGAGGGGGGAGCGCCGTGTTTGGGTTTGCTCCGGGAAGGATTCGTCAGCACGGGTCAAAGTTGTGACTTGTGGCTCTGCGTCCTCGTAAAAGCCAGAGGAGAATGGGTTCTGCTGAAAGACGACCTGCCGGCTGGAGGATCCAGCAGGAATTCCTCAGGGATCCATCCATTTCATATTCTAATTGCCTGCACGAAAATAACCACGCTCTAATGACACTTCCTGATGACATAAAGGTGGGGATGAATCATTAATACAGAGGCAGTGCAGAGTCTCACACACGCTCCGCAGGCTCCGGAGGCTGGGCCGGCGTGGGGAGCGCTCACGATCCCGGAGCAGGGGCTGCTGCTGCTGCCCCGGGGCTCGGGGTGCCCACGGCATGGCAAGGGCTGGCTCTAAGCCCAGGGAAGGCACCAGGGCAGCCCCAGGCACACTCCGGAGGTTCTGCCACGAATCCATCCTCACCCAGAATCCTGGAGGATTGCAGAACGTGTCTGGTCAGTCCATCCAGAGAGAGGAATTTGAAATGGAAAAGGAGGAACTGTGGGGGGAGACACGAACTCTGTTCTCCATCTTAGCAAAAGTAAAACTTGTTGCAACAAAGAGAAACGGTGTGGGGAAAACTCAGGGGTGAGAACGTAAAGGCTCCTTTGGGTGTCCAAAACGTTTATCCAAGGAAAAATAAAAAAACCCAGAAATGGTGGTTATTGAGATGGTGCAGACCAATGGCAGCGACAGTGATCACTGGGAATTGCTTAAAATCCAACTTCTTTCCGTTTGGGAAAAGGGAAGAACACGAAGAGAACAGCAGGGTGGTGGCACATCTTCAACAGGGGCTGATTAGAGGTGATGCTCCCCCTGTGCCCCTGTGAGACCCCACCTGCAGAGCTGCCCCAGCCCTGGGGATTCCAACAGCAGCAGGACCTGGAGCTGCTGGAGAGAGCCCAGAGGTGAAGATGCTCCCAGGGCTGGAGCCCCTCTGCTCTGGGGCCAGGCTGGGAGAGCTGGGGGTGTTCACCTGGAGAAGAGAAGGATCCAGGGAGAGCTCAGAGCCCCTTGCGGGTGTTCACCTGGAGAAGAGAAGGATCCAGGGAGAGCTCAGAGCCCCTTGCAGGGCCTAAAGGGGCTCCAGGAGAGCTGGAGAGGGACTGGGGACAAGGGCTGGAGGGACAGGACACAGGGAATGGGTTCCCATTGCCAGAGGGCAGGGCTGGATGGGATATTGGGCAGGAATTGTTCCCTGGGAGGGTGGGCAGGCCCTGGCCCAGGGTGCCCAGAGCAGCTGTGGCTGCCCCTGGATCCCTGGCAGTGCCCAAGGCCAGGCTGGACACTGGGGTTTGGAGCCACCTGGGACAGTGGGAGGTGTCCCTGCCCTGGCAGGGGTGGCACTAGATGGGATTTAAGGTCCCTTCCCACCCAAACCTTCTGGGATTCCATGATTTTCCCTTCAGGTGTAGTTCTGAGCTAACCCCGAAGCCCAGGATCTCAGGAGTGGATCCATGGGATGAATGATGTGGACAAAGGCTGCCGATGGAATGGAGCACCACGGCAAGAAAAGGAGCCCCTGTTTAGGCACAAACCCCCAAGTGCACAGTGAAACTCAGCATTTCTGGAGGATTTCAGCTCCAGTTGGGTTTGCAAAAGCTGCCCTGGGAACCCTGCAGGTGCTACCAGACCCCACTCAGGATCAGCACCTGCGCCTCAGGATGGTGACAAGGATGAAGCCACAGCTGCTGGGGCAACTCATCCCCATCCAGGGAGCTCATCCCCATCCAGGGAGCTCATCCCCATCCAGGGAACTCATCCCCATCCAGGGAGCAGCACTTTGGACCTCCTGCAGCCCAGAGCCTCAGGACCAACACACTGTCCTCTGCAGACACTCATTTCCAAAGGCAGCCAGCTGGGGAGCTTGGGCCTAAGAGCCCCTGGAGAGCTGCTGGAAGAGTTTTTTGGCCTATTGATATCCATTTTTGATAAATCCTGAAGTAAAGGGGAAATTCCAGATGGCATATTAGCATTTTCCAGGATAATAATAAAAGGAAAAGTGGAAGGATTGGGAAGCTCACATCAGTCAAAACCAGGAAAAAGAACAGAAGAGCTGAGAGGAGACTGGAATAGCAAAAAAAAATGACAGGATTGTGAGTGAGGATTGGTGTTGGGAGCTTTTGGTGGCCGTGGCAAAGGGGAGTGGTGCCCTAAATCCTGAGTGCCAGAGGGGAGAGTGGAACACCAGAGCCAAGCACTCCCAGAGACCACACGGCACCTCAGGCACTGGGGAGAAGGGGCTCACGGGGAGGGAAAAGCCAAGCAGAGGCATTAATGAAAGGTCTGAAATGCCCCGGGGACATCCCCCCTCCTCAGGCACCCAGAGGCTGGGAGGAGCTGCCTTGGGCAGGAGGTGGGCAGGTTCCCAGGTGGAAATGCTCAACACTGAGACGTGCAAGGAAAGGTGAAATCAAAACCTGCTGGGCCAGACTGGAGCATCCTGGGCTGGAGACAACTCGTTCTTCAGCAGCCTGGGACGCAGCAGTGGGAGAGATGGGAACTCAGATCCTTTGTGCCACCACGTTCTCACAGCAGCACCAGGGATATTTCTGGTTCAAACAGTGAGCACAGAATGGAATTGTACTGGATTCAAAACCTGAATTAACCAGGTGGATTGTCCTATGAAGAGCATCGGACAGGCTGGGCAAACGGTCACAGAATCCTGGAATGGTTTGGGTTGGAAAAGACCTTAAAGCTCACCCAGTGCCACCCCTGCCAGGGGCAGGGACACCTCCCACTGTCCCAGGTGGCTCCAAGCCCTGTCCAGCCTGGCCTTGGGCACTGCCAGGGATCCAGGGGCAGCCACAGCTGCTCTGGGCACCCTGTGCCAGGGCCTCCCCACCCTCACACTCTGATCTCACGTTTCCCATGTCAGGGATTCTCCCTGGCCTCATCCTCCGGGGCCTCAGCCCGAGGGCACCACGGAGTCTGCACGTGCAACATGACTGTGACATTTCTGAGGTCTGAGAACCTTTGGCACCCAGATGTGGCTGTCTGCTGAACACAGAAACACTCCCTGAAGAGTGAAGTTCCCAGGCCTGGGGAGGTTCTTATACAAAACCCCCATTTCCTACATTTAGAAATTTCCAATTTCTGCACAGAATTGGAGAAGCGCATAAAAAGCAGTGCAGGTGGAGCAGTTGTCTTCCCGAGGAATGGAAACGTTTCAGACACTTTAAAAAGGCTGCTTTGAGGAAAAAACACCTGATTCATGGAAAGAAAGATGACAAAACTGCACGTTATTGTTCCTTTCAAGAGAGAAGAGGCTGTGCACAGTAACACCCAATTACTGCGTGATCTGAACTCCCTGAGCTTGCACCTCCTGTGCTACTCCCCAGAGCTGGAAGGAAGCCACCACAAAAGAGACTTCTCCGGGCAGGAGGTTGGACAGGGAAACAATCACTGGGGCTGGGAAATCCCTCCCAGCCCATTAAGCCCAAGCTGTGCCCGATCCCCACCTTGTCCCCAGCCCGGAGCACCGAGTGCCACCTCCAGACCCTCCTGGGACACCTCCAGGGTGCTCAGATCTCCGGAGATGTGTCTCACCTGCAGGAGAACCACCCAGAGGAGCTCTCCAGAGCCAGCTCAGCAGCGAGCAGGAGCAAGCACAGCCCCTTGGCGGGAGGGCCACGACACCGCTGCACGTTTGGGGTGCTGCACGTGCCTGAAGGGACCCACGGGGAAAGGGAGGGAAGAGCAATTCTGGCTCCAAATTGAGCCCCCGAGACTCCGCTGACGTGTGCGGAGGAAAAAAAGGTGTGGAGTCATCCTGGGGGAGAGTGGTGTGGGGTGGTGATGGAAACAACCGCTAACTGCGCCCGAGGATTAATCACTAATTAATGATGCGGCTGCAGCTGCTGAGAGGGGAGCAAACCCTGCCTGCACTCACAGGGCTGCTCATCTGCTGTTCAGAGCCGGGGCTGACAGGGCAGGGGGGAGTGTGAAAGAGACTCGGTGCTCCCGGGTTCTGCAGGGCCCTAAAAACTGCAGCTCGGGGCTGGGGAAGAGGCGAGGAGGGAGCCAGGGAAGACAGAGAGTGGGCGAGGACAGAGAACTCGGGAAAATGTTTAAATTCCTCATGGCTTCCATCACTTCCTGGAACACTTTCCCAATATTTTATGCGGTCCTCAAGGACTCTGGAGACCGCGTTTGGGAAGCTGTGTGCTGGAGATGAACACTGCCAAGGCAGGTGTTGCTGCAGCCCAGCCTGAAGCCAGAACAGCCATTCCTGTGCTGTGCCGTGGCCGTGGCTGGCGGGATTCCCATGGGAATTCCGGCTGCTCACAGTGTCCAGGGCTGGCCTGGGACAGGCCCTCAGGCACACGGAGCACATGAAGGCTCCACGAAATGCCACTGGCAGGGCAGGGATGGGACGGGGGTCCCGCTGGCGCCGGCACCGGGAGCTGTGCCAGGAGGGGTGCGGCGGTGCCCGCCTGGGCTCCCGGAGTCAGGACACGGAACAACCAAGGGTGATCACCCCCTTCCTCACCAAATCCAGGATCAGGCCTCAAATCCTCCCTTTTGGGGCTTTGCGGGAGGCTCCAAGCAATGCAAACTGCAGGGAGGGAACTCTGGTGGAGAGGCCACGGAGGGTCTGTGACACTTCCCATAACTGGGATAAATTTAACTCAGATATTGCCACTGGGGTCTGGAGGTGGCTGTGGAATAATCCCGGGATGGTTTGGGTGGGAAGGGACCCCAAAGCTCATCCCATCCCCCCCCTGCCATGGCAGGGACACCTCCCACTGTCCCAAGGTGCTCCAAGCTCTGTCCAGCCTGGCCTTGGGCACTGCCAGGGATCCAGGGGCAGCCACAGCTGCTCTGGCCACCCTGGGCCAGGGCCTCCCTCCCCAGTGCTGGGGACACCGGTGGCTTCCTGGCTGTGAGTGCCCACTGCTGCCTCATGTCCAGCTCTTTACCCCCTGAGAGGAGGATGACCACCAGGCTGACCAGCCTCCCTCAGCAGCTGGGAGCACAGGCTGTGTTCCTCGAGAGGCACTGGCACCATGACTGCGGGAAATGTGGGAATTCCCAACTCTGGTGGCCTCTGAGGGCTCCAGTGTTTGTGTTGAGATGTGTCTGAAGTTGGACACTGCCCCTTCTCACCCTGAGCCTCTCCCAGAATAAAGACCTAAATCCACAGAGAGTCACACTCCAGGCTGTTTCCAGTTGTGAAAACGGGCACAGAAGGGAAAAGGTTCCTCCCTCTTCCAGCTGAAAGGGATCAGACGTGGAATGGATTCGCCCTGGGTGCTCTTCTCCCTGGCCATGAGGAGCAACCTGCTCTCCTCCGAGACGTGGGCAGGGAAGGGACCAAACTGGGACCTAACTGGGACCAAACTGGGACCACTGGGCCCACAGACACTGCAGGGGGGGTGAAGGGCCTGGGAACTGCCAGATCCGTGTTGGTCCTGAGCTCAGCAATGCCCCAGCCCCGGGAACACCCCGGACGTGCGGGTGATGCTCCTGTGCTGCAGCAGGGCACAAGGAAAGGACAGGAGGAAACCTCTCTGGCCACGAAGCCTCTCAGGAAACGTCGCTTTCACGAAGATGAAATGACAGAAAATGAACGAGGCAAAGCCCCTGTGGTGGGCCCTGGGCATGGCCTCACTCTGCTGCTCCAGGCTGTGTCTCCTTCCAAACGAGGGAACCCTGCTCGGTGCTGGGATGTTCATCCACAGCTGACAGGCACAGCCAAAGCACTTGGAACAGGTCTTCAGGAAGATGGATCACTCCCTGGCCACGGCCTGGTGTGATAAATACAGTCCTAACAGGATCAAGAAATGTGGATTTTGCTCTCAATAAACTTAAACCTAACCACTGAATGATTAAACATGTGCACGGTTTGATTTCTGTACCTACAAATTATCTCTGAATAAAGTGGTTAAAACAGATTAAATGAGAAATGAGGAGTTTGATGAGCAGGGCACAGCACAACGAGGAGCACAGCTGAAGGAAAGCATCTCTCACTGCTGATGTGAAACCATCAGTTTCTGCAGAACTGATCAAAATACACTTTTTAAACCCTTTTCAGGGAGACTAAATGAACATTAATTTTGGGGACTGAGAAGGATGGATGACACTGGTGGCTCTTTGGGTAAATCTGTCTGTGCCTCGGGCAGAGAACGAGGGCTTGGGGTGCCCTTGGCTCTCATTTCCACGGGCTCACACATTTCCACAGCTGAGGAGCAGCCGGGGCCCAGCAACATCCCCCGCTCCTCCCAAGTGCTGCCCACCAAACTCAGGGATTTGTCATCCTTTTTTTGGCATTCCTGGCTGGCAGCAGCAGCAGCACGAGCTGCAGACGAGCTCGTCACGCGCGGGCACTGCCAACCCCAGCACCCTGGGGGCTCATCCCAGCCAGCCCCCAGGGCCTCCGCGGGCAGGGCCCGCACAGGAGCAGCCACAGAACCGAGGTGACACAGCAGAGCTGCCTCGTCACGGTGCAGACCTCTCCCTGCTCCTCCTTCTCCTCCTCCTCCTCCTCCTCCGCCTCCTCCCTGCTCAGCACGACCAGCGATGCTCACAGCTCTGTGCACACCCGGGGCAGGCAGCATTCCCAGAGGAACGAATGGAATTGCAGCTGGAAAAGCCCTCCCAGAGCATCGAGGCCAAGCTGTGCCCCATCCCCACCTTGTCNGACAGTATTTACCCCCCAGCAGTGCCACGGTGCAGGCTGGCCTTTGGCGTGGGGGTTTTGGCACCTCTGGGGAGGAACCTTCTCTGGTCGCCAGGGCTGGGGGTGACCCTGGGCTCCCTCAGCCCCCTGGCTCTGACCCCGCTCCCAGCACGCCTTTTCCCAGCTGTGGGCTTGCAAAAGGAGCGATGGCAATGGTGCTCGTGGGGTTCAGCAGCCCTGGGGAGGGCAGGACGAGCCCCAGCTCCCGTCCCTGGGGCACGGGGCAGTGGGAATCCCACGAGCACATCCTCACACCCCGACCTAAGATCACACCTTTAGGAAGGGGTGGAAGGTTTACCAGAGCCACCAGGACCCTGAGGAAGCAGGATCTGCAGGCTGGACAGGAGCAGGGCCAGCTGGCCCGGGGATGGGAGCTGCAGGAACTGCTCTCCCAGTGCCCCACGCCAGGCATCCCCCGTGGGCTGCTCCCCGGCCCCACAGCTGCTGCAGGCATGTTTGCAAGAGCCAGCTCCTCGTGTCCCAGCACAGCTCCTTTGATCTCCGGGAGGAGTGGCTCCGCGATAATTCGGAACACACACGCACACGGAGCGTGACGCACGCCCGGAGCCCCTCCTGGCACAGGGGGTCTGTCCCTGGGCTGCAAAGAGCCCCCGGAGGAGGGGGGAGAGCCGAAAGGCTTCGTCCCGTCCCTGCTGGAGAGCCCACGGAGCAGCCCCTGCTCCTGTGCCCCTCTCGGGGCTGTTTTCTGATGGAAACCCCCCGAGGATCACGGAGCCCCACGGCCCACGAGCAGAGCTCAGGCCATGGTTTGGGTGGGAAGCAGTGCTGAGCCCGGGGAGGAGGCTCCTGCTGATGCAGAGCAGACAGGGCCCTGCAGACTCCGCTCCCTGTGATGACACTGGGACCTATTCCTCAGTTTTTCCACAGGAAAGTGAGAGCAGGACACTTCACCTCTGAGCTGGAGACAGAACCACAGCAAACACCACCGAACCTGAGGCCCTGACACTTGTTTTGGATTTAGCATCAGAAATAAAAAAAGGTTTTACTTCTTTGAAAGAAAAAGAGCAGCTGGGAATAAAGCCTGTGGTTTAGCTCCTCTCACAGCAACAGGCACTGCTGTGTGGGGCCAGGTCATGGAATCATGGAATGGTTTGGGTGGGAAGGGACCTTAAATCCCACCCAGTGCCACCCCTGCCATGGCAGGGACACCTCCCACTGTCCCAGGCTGCTCCCAGCCCCATCCAGCCTGGCCTTGGGCACTGCCAGGGATCCAGGGGCAGCCACAGCTGCTCTGGGAGTTCCATCCCAGCCCCTCCCCACCCTCAGGGAACAATTTCTTGCCAGTATCCAACCTAGATCTCCCCTCTTTCAGTCTGAGGCCATTCCCCTGGTCCTGCCACTCCAGCTGCTGGTGACCAGTCCCTCTGGATCTCCTGCCAGCCCCTCAGGCACGGGAAGGGGCTGTGAGGTCTCCACACAACCTCCTCCCCTCCCGAGCAGCCCCAGCTCTCCCAGCCTGAAGCTCCTGTAGGAAGCATCCCTTGAGGCACAGAGGAGCAGGAGGTGCCCAGCAGTGTCTGATGCCAGGGGCAGTGTCCTGGATTGCCCTGTCTGGTGCTTCCCAAAGCCAGCAGCACCCGAGCAGCACACGGACCGACGCTCCCTGCTGGGATCCGGGATTTTCCCTCTGCACCAAGCAGCCGTGGCCGAGCTGTGGCTCTGGGGCTGGTTCCAGCAGGGATGCCAGGCACGTGGCTCACAAACCTGCCCAGTGGGCACCAACTCCTACAGACCCACAGAGTTGCCCGTATTCCCTTCCCAGGGAAACCCAGCCCCACAGCACGGATGCTCTGCCACCACTCCACGCTGCTGGTGGCCCCAGAAGTGTCTCCTGCTGTCTGACCAGCCCTGGGAGCTCCCGTGCCCCTGGGTGCCACCTCGGGGCTTCAGGAGCATCCCTGGGGACACGGAGGAACTTGGGCAGTGGGCTTGCCATGGCAGTGACACACACGGGAGGGAGGTGGGGATGGCACACGGTTCTGACGCCCTGGCAGACAGGCTGGGCTCCAGCTCCAGCCCCAGGAACGTGGGTGTCCAGCACAGCAGTGGCTGAACTCCCCCCACAGCATCCCACCTCCTCGGGGGCTCAGGGATCACGGCCAGGCCACAGCTGTGGAGTCTGTAAAACTCACGGATTCTCCCCAAACCCTTCAGTCATCTCCTGCTTTTTAGGGCAGCACAGAGCCAGGAGAGACCTTGTGGGCATCAAGCCTGACCTCCTCGTGTCACGGACACCCACGTGAAGCCATTGTGCCTTATCCCACCACGAGCTTCCCTGGAGGGAGGCTGGGCAGGAATTCCTGGCTGGGAGGGTGGGGAGAGGCTGGCACAGGGTGCCCAGAGCAGCTGTGGCTGCCCCTGGATCCCTGGCAGTGCCCAAGGCCAGGCTGGACACTGGGGCTGGGAGCAGCCTGGGACAGTGGGAGGTGTCCCTGCCCTGGCAGGGGTGGCACTGGGTGGGCTCTGAGCACCCAGAGCAGTCCGGGATCCCGTGGTCCTGGTCTGGGTGCAGACACCTGTGAGTGCCCAGGGCATCACCAGAGCACAGCCCCGTGCAGGGCACAGATCTCCTGGAATTCTGTACCCGAGTCAGCCTGATGGACTCGTTAGTGCTGTCAGAAACGCAGGATTAAGCTGCCAACGATCTGGAGAATGGAGGCTGCTGGAAGCAAACCTGTGCTGTTTCCAAATGAGCCCCAGGGTGGGGAGGGGCAGTGGCTGACGGTGCTTTTTCAGCCCAGGAATTCTGAGCTTTTTTAAAGCACCTCCCTCACCTCCACTTGGTGAAATTCTACAGAGAAAGGGTCAGAGAAAAGAAAACTAATGTTCACCTAAGCAGGGCTTGCATAGGATCATCCACTCATGGAATGGTTTGGGTGGGAAGGACCTCAGAGCCCACCCAGTGCCACCCCTGCCATGGGCAGGGACACCTCCCACTGTCCCAGGCTGCTCCCAGCCCCATCCAGCCTGGCCTGGGACACTTCTACGTCACTTAAAATACCTAAACTACATCACTTAAAACACCAAGATCTTCTATTTCTCCGCTGCTTCAATACTTTGTGGATTTAAGCACATCTGCTTCAGGCTGGCAAACCTGAGGGATATTTACAGCAGTAAATCACAGGCTAAATCACAACTACAATATGAGCACTTCTCTGTAAACCCAATTTGGATTACACGACGATTTCGGTCGTTAGAACAACTTCCATTTCACTTTGATAACCAAAAGAACCCCCAGAGGTTTCAGGCTGGGAACACCAGGCGAGGCCGAGGCTGCAGCTGGAGCTGATATTCCCCACAGCCGGGCCCTCGGGTAGGGCTGTTCTGGTGCAGCCCCGTGGATAAATTGATCCCAGGTAGGGTTTCCCCTGTGGCAGCACGGGGTGGCACTGGCAGGGGTGTGGATTTCCGAGAGCAGGCTGTGAATCGGGGCTGGCACACTGCAGCTAGCGCGGCCCAGGGCCTTGAATCCACGACATTTCTCCTGCGCCAAACAGCCAGGCCTCTCTGCTCTAGGCTTCTCTAGCTCGCTTCTAGCCTGCTTCAAATCAGCTCTAGCTACAAAAAACCCCCACGGTTAAAGGGTTTTACTCTTCCAGCAGAGCCGTCATTGCTCCCATTTGTCAGGGAGATCCTTGGCCAGAGAGGAGACACCCAAACACCTTCAGCCAGGGCAGGAGAAGGGGCGCAGAGATCTCCCCTCTCTGCCACACCCAGGATGTCTTTGGAGGAAAACTGAACAATAATTGGGAACAGTTCCCTCATGGAAAGGGCTGTCCTGCCCTGGCACAGCTGCCCGGGGCAGGGGTGGAGTCCCCATCTCTGGAGGGATTGAACAGCCCCGTGGATGTGGCACCTGGGGACAGGGGACAGGGGTGGCCCTGGCAGTGCTGGGGATGGTCGGGCCCATGGCCTCGCAGGGCTTTTCCAGCCCCTGGGACTGTGTGATTCCCTGAATCTGCCCCAGCGAGGCAGAGACCAAACTGCAACTCCTCTTGCAGGTGTCACAGGCCCTTCCGACCCCATCCTGCTGGCACCAGCTCCCTGGGGACACTGCTCAGACCTTGGGGACACCCATCTGAGCCTGAACTACAGATCCATGCAATGGTTTGGGCTGGAAGGGACCTCAGAGCCCACCCAGTGCCACCCCTGCCATGGCAGGGACACCTCCCACTGTCCCAGGCTGCTCCCAGCCCCAGTGTCCAGCCTGGCCTTGGGCACTGCCAGGGATCCAGGGGCAGCCACAGCTGCTCTGGGCACCCTGTGCCAGGGCCTGCCCACCCTCCCAGGGAACAATTCTTTTGCAATATCTAATCCAAATTTCCCCTCTTTCAGTCTGAACCCATCACTCGTTGTCCCATCATTCCAGTCCCCGAGGAATGGTCCCTCTCTGTGTCCCCTCAGGTCCTGGAAGGTGCTGTGAGGTCTCTGCAGAACCTCCTCTCCTCCAGCTGAGCAGCCCCCACGTTTCCAGCACAGCCACGGGGCCGTGTCTCCCTGCAGCCCTTTCCTCTGCTCCCAGCCCGAGTGCAGAAGTGGATTTGTGGGCTGGGGAGGTAAAGAACAAACTGGAGAGGGGCCAAGAGCGCCGAAGGAACCACCAACTTCAAACAGACAGAAGTTTACAGGCAGTTAGTAAAGCAGTGATTTATGCTCAACAGCATCGTTTGGTTGTGTCGGGCCATACCTAAGCCCTGGTGCTGCACAGAACATGCTTTAACAAGATGTTTCGGGGCCCCCTTTGAAAAAGACAACCCTTATAAAGAGACGAGGTGGAAAAAGGGATCGTTCCCAACAGAGGAAAGGGCCAAACCGGAGCAATAAAGTCTGTGCAACAGATGATGAACGGAGCCCCAAATTGCTGCCATCTGTTAGCAACCTTTGCCCAGAGAAATGAATTTCATGTGAGGTCAAGAAATCCCAAACTGCCATTTCCTCATTACTATTAATAAGGGCCAGGTGCCACATAAACCAACAGTGGATCCAGATGTCCTTCACGTGGCTTTGATTACCCTTCCAGGCTGGATAATGATCCCAGGGAAAGGATTGCAGATGCACCCAGAGAAACACGGTTAATATTAATTCCCCTGCAATTGAGTTACTGGGCATCAGGAGCATTATTCACCCCCAGCCCACGGGCGGGGGCAGGTCAGCTCCAGGGATGTTCTCCTGCCAGGAGAACCATGGGATGAAGATCTGCTGAGGGAACGTTGGCTTCTGCCGCATTTTCCATGACTGTGGACAGGAGGATTTTTGTGAACTTCTCCTAAACTCCACAAAAAGAGAAGTTTTGGTGGACACCTCATCCCTGGCAGTGCCCAAGGTCAGGCTGGACAGGGCTTGGAGCAGCCTGGGACAGTGGAAGGTGTCCCTGCCATGGCAGGGGGTGGAATGGGGTGAGATTTAAGGTCCCTTCCCACCCAAACCATCCTGAGGCTCTGCAAGCAACCCCTTCTCCAGGTGACAGTCCAGACACCAGCAAAGGCTCTCATCTGAGTTTCACCAACACCTTGGTGGACATTCCTGAGCACCCAAAAAAGCATCAGCTCCCCCCGTCTCCGGAACGGCCACGGCTCCACACCGAACGAGGGGAACACGCTCAGCCCTGGGGTTCGGCTGAGGTTAAAGGTGATGGAAGAGCTGCTGGCAGCCGCTCTCTGAGGCAGCACTCAGGTGCCCGTTTGGGTGCCAGGCTGGTGCCCGGGGCCAGCAGCAGGGCTCAGGAGCTGCAGGGAGCACAGCGAGGGCCGGATCCCACCCCAGGAGCGCTGCCCGCGCCGCCCCGGCCCCGCTACGTGCCGGAGCGCTTGCCTGCCGAGTGAAGAAAGCATTGTTTCAGAGGAGTCAGCACGCCTATGAAATTCAGCAGGGAAGCAATAAATATTTCACATCCTGGACGCCATGAGGACGATCGTTTAACCACTTGCAGCCCATGCCCAAAAAAATACGTCGGGGGAGATGATTCCAGAGTTCTGTCGTCGGTCCTGCCAAACTCATCAGCAGCATCGTGTTTCCCAGGGACTCAACAAACACCAAGGAAAATCAGATCTTGGCAAAACAAATGCAAATCCTTGTAGAACATCTCTGCAGTCATCGCAGCCGTCTCCCCACAGTGGAAACACAGCTGCCACAGGCTCAGGAATATCCGTCCCCAAACGTGGCAACAAATGACTCCGTGGAAACGTTGATGGGAAAGGAGAAATGCCACCAACACATCCCAGCAAATCCTCAGGAACAGGGCACAAAGGGTGGAAACACCCACGGAGTGGGAGAGTGTCTTCAGTAAAAATCCCACTCTGATCTTGCCAATGAGATCTTGAATGGGGATCAATAAATTGTCCCAGGTCAGGCTGGACAGGGCTGGGAGAACCCTGGGACAGTGGGAGGTGTCCCTGCCCATGGCAGGGGTGGCACTGGATGGGCTCTGAGGTCCCTTCCCACCCAAACCAGTCTGGGATTTCCTGATTCCTACAAGATAAACCTCAGCAGTGAATTCATGGTTCTAAACATTCGGGGACTCTGCAGGGACGGTGCTCGTCAGCCTTTGGGACATTCCTGCTGCTCTGGGACATTCCCGCTGCTCTGGGACCTTCCCCCTGCTCTGGGGCCTTCCCCCTGCCCTGCTCTGACACAAACCATCCTCTCCCCTCGCCGCCCCAAGGGGTCTGGGCCTGCTGTGCCCCTGCTCCCACGCCCTCCCCCTCCCACCAGTGCTCATCCCTGCTTTCTGCCAGGGAGCTTTAGTGGCTGACCCAAACCCCTCAGCCCTGGGAGCTGCACCCAGCCCCTTCCTGGCTGGATCAGCACCTCCTGAAGGTCTGGGTGGGTCGGTGCTGCTGCAGCCCCGGGAGCTGCCGGCCCCAGCCCTTTCCCAGGAATGCTGTGCTGGAGCAGGACCGTGCCAGGGCTCTGCTGTGCCCCTCGCAGCCCTCACGGGCAGAGCTGCTGGCACAGGGGGGACGCTTCAGGCCGGCTCTGCTGCCACAGACAGCTCATTGTGACACCGAGCCCTGGGCAGGCCACGGGCAGGGCTGGGGGTTTGGGAATGCTGTGGGATGGCTGAGAAGCCGAATTTCCCTCAGAGGGGCCCACTGGGTAAAGCTGCTGTTGGCACCCCCAGGCCCCTGCTCGGACCCCTCCCAGCCCCTGCTCTGACTCCGTGGTCCCTGGGCCCACCCGGCTGCCGTGTCCTGGTGACACACACGGGGACAGCTCAGCCCTGGGCTCGGCTCCAGAGCTGCTCCCAGGCACCTCCGCAGCCCAGCTCAGCTCAGGCCTGAGCACACGATGTCCCTGGGTGCTGGGGGCTGCTCTGGCACGGTGTGGAATCACAGGAGAGTGGAATGGTTGGGGTTGGAAAGGACCTTAAAGCCCCCCCAGTGCCACCCCTGCCATGGCAGGGACACCTCCCACTGTCCCAGGCTGCTCCCAGCCCCAGTGTCCAGCCTGGCCTTGGGCACTGCCAGGGATCCAGGGGCAGCCACAGCTGCTCTGGGCACCCTGTGCCAGGGCCTGCCCACCCTCGCAGGGAACAATTCCTGCCCAATATCCCATCCAGCCCTGCCCTCTGGCAGTGGGAAGCCATTCCCCCTCATCCTGTCACTTCCTTATCCAAAGTCCCTCCCCGGCTCTCTTGGAGCCCCTTTGGGCCCTGGAAGGGCTCTAAAGGTGCTACGGGAGCCCCTGGCCTCCCTGGGGACCTGCTTTAGGGAGGCTGCCCTGTGCCACCCTCCCATGGCACGTCCCGGGCTCGGTGCTGCCAGGGGCACCCAGGGGCTGCCAAAACAAGGGAGAACTGCCTGTGTTTAACCATCCTGGAGACCCTCCCGCCATCCACAGCTTCACACATTCCCCACACAGAATCCCAGGAGACTCTGAAGGACTTCCCGGTCCTTTCCAGCAAGGGCTCCTCGTATGGGGAATACACTGAACACAGCCCCCTGAGCTTGTGGGGCACATCACCAAACCTTCCAGCCATCCCCACTAAGCCCACAGGAGCTGCACGTCCTGCTGGGAACGCTCTCACACCGCTCTGTTTCCCATCCTCACTTCACAAATAACGCAACTTTAAAAAGTCAAAAATAGAAACCTCCAGAGGGTGAAAGTGGAACCATTTCTAGGCAGCTCCTGGCAGGGGACCTGTTTAGAAAATGGAACCCACCTGGTCAGTGGGGTTTGAAAGTCCTTCCCGAGGGTGTTTCACCCCTGGTGCGGGCAGGCAGAGCCTGTGCCCTCGGTTCCTCCGGGCAGCGGCTCCAGAGCAGGGCTGGGAAGGCAAGGACGTGAACAAACTCCTGCCTGTTTGTAGCTGCGCGATGCAAACCGTGATTAAGGGCGGAGGAATGCGATTCAGGGAAGGCATGAATGGAGCGGGCCGGGCAGAGGCTGCTCTGCCTCCCGGCTGTCCCCTCCGTGCGGGCCCAGGGGAGCCCACCCGGCCCTGGCACCTCTGCTGCCCCCCGAGCAGGGCTGAGCCCAGCCAGGCGCTCTCTGCTGTCCCAGCCCGGGGGTGACAGCGCTGTCCCCCCTCCCCGTGTGCTCGGGACAGGGGGAAGGGGCACGAGAGCCCCTCGGCACCTACAGGGACCCCTCCCCACTCCAGCATCCCAGAGCGGTTCGGGCTGGAAGGGACCTCAAAGCCCATCCAGTGCCACCCCTGCCATGGGCAGGGACACCTCCCACTGTCCCTGGTGCTCCCAGCCCCAGTGTCCAGCCTGGCCTTGGGCACTGCCAGGGATCCAGGGGCAGCCACAGCTGCTCTGGGCACCCTGGGCCAGGGCCTGCCCACCCTCCCAGGGAACAATTCCTTCCCAATATCCCATCCAGCCCTGCCCTCTGGCAGTGGGAAGCCATTCCCTGTGTCCTGTCCCTCCAGCCCTTGTCCCCAGTCCCTCTCCAAATCCTCTTAGCTCTGCCCGCCACGCTCGGCTCAGAGGGCAGAAGGGGCTGGGCTTTCCCCGAGCCCAGGGAAATTCCTGAATGCCCCGGAGTGAGGGGGAAGGGGGGTTCTTCGCCTTCAGATGGACACCAGGTCTCCTCAGACACCACCTCTGCTCTGGGAACCACCACGGCTCAGGATTTGTCTCTGGGCTGACCCAGCCCCCCCAGGACACTGGAGATCCTCCAGAGCAAACCCTTCCCGACGGCAATCCTGACACGGACTGAGCAGTCACACAATCCCAGGATCCCCGAGGCTGGAAAAGCCCTCCCAGAGCATTGAGGCCAAGCTGTGCCCAATGCCCACCTTGTCCCCAGCCCAGGGCACTGAGTGCCACCTCCAGGCCTTCCTTGGACACCTCCAGGGATGAGACTCCAGCTGTGGTCCTTTGGCAAAGCTGGATGCAGAACTGAGCAGCAGTCCCAGATTCCCACGGGGACACGAGGCCCCTTCAGGTGGCCCAGGGCTCTGGGAGGTTGGGAATTCCCCACTCCCAGGGCTCCACATCCCTGGGGAAGGATGCAGGGCCCAGCTTTGCTGCAGCCACGGCTGAGGTGGTCCGGCCCATTACAGGGATGTGCTCTGCTGCCTCTGAACACCCGGTCTGAACCACGGGAGGAAAATGGGAACTCCTGACTCCCTCCCCATGGGCGTGAGGAGGAGCCTTTCCACGGCTCCACAGGGAGCACACGTCCACTCCTGCTGCTGGGTAACTCAGCCCTGCAACTCCTGAGCCCCTCTGCTCTGCTGTGCCCGTGGCTCCCACACCTCCTGAGGGAAAAGATTCCACTCCAGTGTTCCAGCCCCTCTGCTTGAAGCTGTTTCCGTGCCTGTTTGGCATTAGGGCTGTTCTCTGCTGCCGGAGCTCCTGACGCTGCTCTGGGCTTGTTGCAGGGATTGTAGGACACGCCAAGGACACCATCCCAGTGATGCACGTCCTCGGGAATCCCTGCAACGCTCCTCTGGATGCTGAGCAGCTCCTACGGCTGTTCCTCAGACTACACAACAAAGGGGGTTTAATATTTAGCAGATCATCCAAGCCTCTCGCCAGCTGTGACATGGAAAGGGTCCTGGTGTAAATTAGGGTTTTACTCGCTGGGACACAGCAATCCCAGCAGTGCTGGGGAGCAGCCTGGTGGCTCCAGAGTCACTGCAGGAACATCTCCACACAAGGCTCTGCTCCTGCAGGGCTGGCCCCCGAGCCCAGGACAGAAACTGCCCAAGGTTTGATGGAAGATCAGCTCTGAACACGGGGCACAGAGGTGGCTGCACTTCCCTGTGAACGCCAGGATCAGGAACTGTGCCTCTCTCCTGACATCAACTCCTTACAACCCGCCAGACTTCTGACCAAGGCAGGAAGGGACCTGCAGCCCCTGCTGGAGGAAGATTCCCAGAGAGATTCCCAAAGTGGATGGGACATCCTTTTTGCTGCTCTGGGTGTGCTGCTGGTCCTAATCCACGACTGCTCTGCTTTATTTGCCTTCACCCCTCCCAGAAGCTGCCCCCACAGAGCCCTGAGGAGCTCAGCTCCTCACACACAGCTCCACACAGCTGAGAGGATCCTCAGCTCCCTGGGGCACCTGGGCCTACTCTGCCAAGGCCCTCAGAGCTGCTCCACACCCCCCTCACACGAGCCCAGGCTGGACAGGGCTTGGGACAAGCTGGGACAGAGGGACGTGTCCCTGCCCAGGGCTGGGGATGGACCCAGATGAGCTGGGAGGTCCTTCCCACCCAGACTGGTCTGGGGTTCGGGGTTTCTGGGGATGGACAGCCCCAGCAGCCTGCTCTGAACACCAGAGGTGCTCTGAAAGCTCTCCAGAGCTGCCTGCCCACCCTGGCCAGTCTGGGACTCGTGTCCTGGCATTTCCAGCCTTTCCAGGCTGCACCTTCACAGCCCAGGGGAGAGCAGCTCCAGCCACTCCAGTCCAGGCAAAGGAAAGATGCAAAGTTTCAACTCCTACAGCCCAGCAACGTGTCCTTCGCTTGGCCAAAATCCGCCTTTCTTGAGCTTCAAACCAATTTTGGCTCCTTCATCCCTGATTCCAAAGGAACGAGCCCACATGGAATGTCACTGTGCTGACATTATTTTAGTTTGGGCTCATTATCCTCCTCCTGGCACAGCCTTCCAGGGAAAAAAGGGATGTAAAACTGGTCAGCTTCTTCCCTGATCTCACATTTATCCCTTTTCTATATCCATAATCCAGATGAAAGCGCAGCACAGGAAGATGGAGCTAATGCACAGCACGGCCTTTCCCTGCCCAGGATTCCTGCCAGGGACGGAGCTGGGCAGGGAGGGACCCTCAGCACAGCATTCCCCTGGCACAGCCGGGAGCTGCAGAGCAGGGAGGGCCGTGCCCGGGGTGTTTCCCTTCCCCCAGGACACTCCTTGGAGCTCCTGCCTCGTGCTGCAGCCTGGTCCCCTCCAGAAACCAAACCAGGGGCTTTAGCAAACCCTGGGAGAGGTTTGGGTGGGACAGGAGGACAAATCCTTCCCTGTGAGGGGGGTGAGGCACTGGCACAGGGTGCCCAGAGCAGCTGTGGCTGCCCCTGGATCCCTGGCAGTGCCCAAGGCCAGGCTGGATGGGGCTGGGAGCACCCTGGGACAGTGGAAGGTGTCCCTGCCATGGCAGGGGTGGCACTGGATGAGTTTGAGGTCCCTTCCCACCCAGAGCATTCCAGGATTCTGTGATCACCTAACGATGACCTGGGCTCCAGTGGAAGGTGCCCACTCACCAGCACCCCAAACTGGTGACAGAACAGCACCAAAAGGCCACCCTGGAGTCACCAAACGCCAGTTTCTGCACACGTAAAACCAAAGTGTTTTCAGCAACAGACGCTACCCCGAAATGTGTGTTTCCCTACAAAAAATGAGCCCCCAGAATCTCCGATCACAGCATCCCACATCCAGTTATGTCCGTGAGAAACAGCACATGAAATCCCCGGCGGTGCAGAGCACGGATTAATGGTCATTAAAGCCTTGGGTACAAAGGAAACCAAGTTCGAAAACGCCACAAATGTTCTGCCGGAGAGCAGACATCGAACATCTGGCTGCTCCCGAGGAAAGCAGAAGGGCTCCCTCTGGAGTGGATCCCGAAATCAACACAGGATTCGGGTTCGAGCAGGCGGGCAGAGAAAATGGGAATCGAACGGCAACAAAGCCAAGGCGTTCTTGTCTCCTGTTCCTTTACTCATCGTGTTTGCAACGAGCACTCCGGGACTCATTCAAGGAGACTCTGTCAGGGCTGAAGGATATGGATCCATGCCCAGAATATTAAGTCATTAATTAGTTTTCATGCACGGACTTGTGTGTGGCAAGGAGGCAAATTAAAGGATTCCTGAAGAGACAAGAAAGCTCGCTTAGCACGTGAAACACTCCCAAGACTCTCCCACGAAATCAGGTTGGAAGCCAGCTGAGAATCCCCGTTTCCAGCCCCGCGTGGCCATGCACGATCCCACGGGAGCCTCAGCGTGGCCACCGCTCGCGTGCCCGTGGCCAGGAACTTCCCAGGGACACACACAGCCCATGCTCTGCTCCCCACCTCCCCAGCGGAAAAGGGCCCCCGCTCCCAGGGCTGATTTGCATACAAGCCAATTAACAGAAAATGGATTTCATGCAGGAAAAAAAAAAAAAAAGAGTCAGATCACCTACAAAGTGAAGTCAACTTACTGCCTGCTTTTGCTCTTCTTCCTGGGAACGCCGGCAGGAGAGAAAGGTGAAGAGAGAGAGGAAAGATTAATTATCATGTGAAAACGATGATTTTCACACAAAACACACACAGTGAAAGAACAGAACGTGGCAGGTGGTGCCAGCACCTGCAGCGTGACGGGAGCTGAGGGCACAGGACACGAGGAGGGAGCAGAGGTGACATTTGTCCCAGTGAAGTGGCCCCTGGTGTTGGCCGAAGTTGAATGTGTGGGATGGACATCACAGGGTGGATCCCTGGGACACAGGACAGGATATCCAGGGGAATCTGCTCCTTTAGGCAGGACCTTCACTGGCTTCAGCCTGGGCCAGGGGAAGGTGTCCCTGCCCATGGCAGGGGTGGCACTGGATGGGCTTTATGGTCCCTGCCCACCCAAACCATTTCCTGACCCTGTGATCCTCCCCTTCTCCAGACCCAGAGGCCTCTCGAGCTGCCCTCAAGCCAACAAACACCAGATCCACCCCCCAAAGTCCAGAACTACCACTGGCAGTGTCCAGACACACACAGGTGCCAGCACAGAGCCCGGCTGCCACAGCCCCAGAGGCAAATATCCCCTTGGTCAGCTCCCCTGGGCATTCCAGCACCTCTGCCCGTGGGAATTGCAAGGGCAGAGGAAGCAGGGCTGGGAGGGGATGCACTGAGGGAAAGGCACCAGAGATGCTGAGTAAGGAAAGAGGTGCAGAGAGAGCAACTCCTGCACTGCAGAGCATCTCAGGACAGATCTCTCCTAACCTGGAGGACATAAAAAAGGTGAAATACGGGTGAATTTATCCCCTTTTGAAGCAGGGAAATGTCCACTGTGACTGGGCCTGGGCTGGCGGAAGCACATCCTGCCTTCAGCTGCAGGAGAGTTGCTGGGAATGAGCAAAATGTCACCCAGCCCAGAGTTTCCTTGGTAATTCTGATGTTTCCATGGATTTTGTCCTCTCACAGCCAAGAACCACCGTGTGTCCGGCCCTGTGTGTGACACGAGGGCTGCAGGACGGTGCTGGTGACCCTTGTCCATCCCAAACCAGCAATTCCAGCATTTTTGGGTGACTCCCTGCACCGTGGCCCAGCACGGACTGGCAGCACAGGGGGCAGCGGGACCATGGCCACGCACAGCCCCCCAGGAATTCAGGTCATGGAATTAAAATCCACGGGATAAAAGCTCCTTCTGGCCTGGAAATCCATGAACCCATTTATCAACCTTCCCTCACTGATCTCCCGTCTGAGCAGGATTAACCAGACCCTTTCCCTTAATTTAAAGCAGCTTCTTCTCGCCGTCCACGGAAAGCTGCTTTCCCACCGAGCCCTGAGAGGGGCTGGGGGGGATTCCACGGGGTTGAGCAGATATTTTGGGGGTTTTCTCCCAACACCTGGGGTTCCTTCAGGTGTGCCTGGTGCTGTTTGGCAGATGTGGGGCTGGCAGTGGGGCTGGTGCTGCCCTCCCCACATCCCACACGGTTCCCCTTGTGCCTCCCACCAGCACCAGCACTCGCGGGACCAGATGGGGAGCCAGGTCAGGGGAAAGATCTTAAACGATCCCCACGCTGCAAAAAGGTTGTTCGTTTGAAAAATGAGGCTTTGGCATTGAGTACAGATGTGAAAAAGCCCTGTCAGGAGGGCCGGAGCTGGCTGGGCTGAGCAGTGCAGGGATAAATCACCGGGGCAGCCGCGGGGAAATTGCCGTGCAGGAAATGGAAGCGGTGAAATGGGATCTGTCTGCTGGATTTCCGTGGAGCTGGCAGCGAGAGCCCTGAGAGGAGCAGGCAGTGGTCCCCACGGAATGCTCACTGGGGCCGGGCCAGCCATGGCACCCGGGGGCTGCAGGAGACTGCGGGAGAGCCCAGGCAAGCCTGGATGGAGCCACAGCCCCTGAACGGCTTGGGCGGGGAGGCACCTTAACCCCACCTCGAATCCACGGCAGGGACACCTCCCGCTGCCCCAGGCTGCTCCAGCCCTGTCCAGCCTGGCCTCGGACACTGCCAGGGATCCAGGGGCAGCCACAGCCTCTCCCCTGCCTGCCCCCCCAGTCCAGTCTGCAATTCCAGGACATTCCCGTAACTGGAACCCCGGGCAGAAGTGTCAGCACGGGCTGGGGGTGACTCGTGGCAGTCACTCGATGCAAAAGCCAACAGAGACTCTCAACTGCAGCACCTGGGGAGGTCCCTGTGAAGGCCCAGGAACATCAGGGCAGGACAGCCCAGGGGGGTTTAGTGAACTCTGCACAAACAACCAGAGAGGTCAGAGATGACAGATCCAGAGAGGTCAGAGATCACAGATCCAGAGAGGTCAGAGATCACAGATCCAGAGAGGTCAGAGATCACAGATCCAGAGAGGTCAGAGATCACAGATCCAGAGAGGTCAGAGATCACAGATCCAGAGAGGTCAGAGATCACAGATCCAGAGAGGTCAGAGATCACAGATCCAGAGAGGTCAGAGATCACAGATCCAGAGAGGTCAGAGATCACAGATCCAGAGAGGTCAGAGATCACAGATCCAGAGAGGTCAGAGATCACAGATCCAGAGAAGTCTGGCTTGGAAGGGACGTTATCCCAGGGCCCTTCCCTGCCCTGAGCCCAACCACCACAGCGTGGGGAAAGTGGCTGAACTCCAGAGGACAACCACAGCTGGCCTTCCAAAGATGGGCTTTCCTGGAATCATGGAATGTCCTGGCTTGGGAGGGACCCACCAGGATCACCCAGCCCAGCTCCTGGCCCTGCAGAGACCCCAACAACCCCACCTGGGCATCCCTGGCAGCGCTGTCCAAGCCCTCCTGGAGCTCTGGCAGCCTCGGGGCCGTGCCCATTCCCTGGGGAGCCTGGGCAGTGCCCAGCACCCTCGGGGGGCAGAGCCTTTCCTGATCTCCATCCCAAATCCCCCTGGCCCAGCTCCAGCCACTCCCTGGGTCCTGTCCCTGTCACAGAGAGCAGGGATCAGAGCTGCCCCTCAGGAGGAAGCTGTTGACACTTCAAGGTCTTTCCTCACTCTCCTTCTCTTCAGAGAGGGATTTGAGGCCCCAAACCCTCAGACTAGCAGAGCTGGGTGAGCTGAATCCAGCCCTAAATGGTGAAATGAAGGCAGCATTAAAAATGTAAAAAATCCTGCATAAGAAAATGGAAAAAAACCCATAAAAGCTTAACAGCTGATGTAAATTATACATGAACAGTTTTGAAGAGCTCCAAGTGATGAGAGGAGCTAAAACCTGGCGGGGAAAAATCGTGTCTGGCAGGGCTAAAACCACTGAAGAGGAGAGCTGGAAATAAACAGCAGCACCAGGCACAGGACAGAGCCCGAGGCAGCGCCGCTGCCCCGGGGCCGGGGTGAAATCCTTGCAGGGCAGGAGGGATCCCCGTGTCTGCCTCATCCCTTCCCCCAGCGTCTGCAGCAGCAGACAGGGAAGCTCTGACACCAGGAATGAGAAAAGGTGTCAGAAGTACCTACTAGAAGTGATATTTTTAGATCAGCAGGCTGGGGAACTTGCAGCTTAAAATAATTACCTGAGCGAGGAGCTACCTGGGGCAGGGAATTTGTGATGGATCTTGGAATGCCAGGACTGGGGTGTGGATATTCAAACAGGGAGCTGAGACAGGTTAAATAAGAGAAGCTTTGGGGTCACCAAACTGGGACCTTCCAGGGCCTGAAGGGGCTCCAGGAGAGCTGGAGAGGGACTGGGGACAAGGACTGGAGGGACAGGACACAGGGAATGGCTCCCACTGCCAGCGGGCAGGGATGGATGGGAGATTGGGCAGGAATTGTTCCCTGGGAGGGTGGGGAGGCCCTGGCACAGGGTGCCCAGAGCAGCTGTGGCTGCTTCTGGATCCCTGGCAGTGCCCAAGGCCAGGCTGGATGGGGTTTGGAGCACCAGGGACAGTGGGAGGTGTCCCTGCCCTGGCAGAGGTGGCACTGGGTGGGCTCTGATGTCCCTTCCCACCCAAACCACTCTGGGACTCCCTGAGCTGACCCTGCCATTACTTTATTCACATTTATAGATCAGAAATGCTGACCCAGGCCCCCACTTCCAGCTAACACAGAGGCTTTAGAACTCCATGGACAGGAGATCAAGCCAAGGAGAGCTGATTTTGTTACCTGAGTGTCCCAGGTTTGGCTGCACAGACACAGGAGGTTTGCATGGCCGGATTCACCCCCAGCTCCCCCAGTGCCCACGGCAGGGAGCAGAGCCTGGGGGGAGAGCTGGGGGAGCAGCAGAGCCCTGGGGCAGTGCTGGGGGAGCAGCAGAGCCCTGGGGCAGTGCTGGGGGAGCAGCAGAGCCCTGGGGCAGTGCTGGGGGAGCAGCAGAGCCCTGGGGCAGTGCTGGGGGAGCAGCAGAGCCCTGGGGCAGTGCTGGGGGAGCAGCAGAGCCCTGGGGCAGTGCTGGGGGAGCAGCAGCTCCCCAGGACCGTGGGGAGCCCGGGAGGAGGAGCAGGGAAAAATTCAAACTCCAGCTCACTTTTGCCAAATATAAAACATTTCTATTCCAAATCTGGGCAAGGCACAGAACCCATCCACGAAGAGACTGGAGCAGGGGATTGTGAGGGGCTCAGCTGGACCTGTTTGAGAGATTTGAAACCCTGAGGGAGGAGTGCCTGGGCTGAGCTGGGGAATGTCTGTGTGGGCAAAACTCAGGGGGAAAAGTGCTCCTGGTTTAATGGAGGGAGAGCCAGTGGGTGCAAACCCCACTCACACTGAAAACCGGGCATAAATTTTTAACTGTTCAGGCAAATTTGCATTGGCAGGGAATTTTCCACTTTGGATTTCTGCAGCTCCAGAGCAGATGTCTTTCTGGAAGATGCTTTAATCAAGGAGAACTGCGGCGCTCCACAGGGAGCTCTGGGGGGAATGCAAAGCAGCCCATGGTGCAAGGTGTGGGACCAAATAATCCCAGTGCCCACAGTGACCCGGGTGGGAAGGGACCCCGGGAGGGCTCCAGCCCGGCCCCCTGCTCACACAGCTCCCCTGAACCTCAGGGCTCTGCCAGGGGGGCTGGGGAACCCCCGAGGATGGAGCTGGTGCAGCCTCTGAGGCCCCATCCCACGGCCTGGGCATCCTCATGCGGATCAAGGTTCCCCTTCTACCCAGCCCCAACTGCTGCATGGAGTTTTAAAACAAATTTGGTACCTGCAAGGGAGCTGGAGAGGGACTGGGGACAAGGCCTGGAGGGACAGCACACAGGGAATGGCTCCCACTGCCAGAGGGCAGGGCTGGATGGGATCTTGGGCAGGAATTGTGCCCTGGGAGGGTGGGCAGGCCCTGGCACAGGGTGCCCAGAGCAGCTGTGGCTGCCCCTGGATCCCTGGCAGTGCCCGAGGCCAGGCTGGACACTGGGGCTGGGAGCAGCCTGGGACAGTGGGAGGTGTCCCTGCCATGGCAGGGGTGGCACTGGATGGGCTTTGAGGTCCCTTCTTGCCCAAACCATTCTGGAATTCCAAGATTTTAGAAGTCAGACATTAAAATGGGCTGAGCAGGGAAAACACAGAGCAGAACCAATGACTTCAGGAAAAGCAGAATTCCCAAACACAGACAGTGCCCTGTGCTCAGGGAGAGGGAACAAAGCAGGGCCTGCTGAGGGGGTTTGACCATCACTGCCCCAGGATGAAGGGCAGGGGTTGGAATTCCTCCCCAGGACACAAGCCCAAGCTGAGGAGTGAGGGCACTTCTGAGTACAGACACTGGCAATTCATTGTCCTTTCCGAGTGCAGAGAAGCTCTGAATTGTCCTGGAACCATCCAGATGTGCCCACAGCTGATCTGTCACCCCAGTGCCAGTGTCACCCCCAGTGCCACTGTCACCACTGCCAGGCCTCTCCCTCCTCCCCCACTCCACAGCACCTCCAGGGCACCTTGTCTTGCACCAAAACCTCTCCAAGGCCAAGGCTTGGCCCCTTGCTTCATATTTTGTTTCATTTAAAGCAGGGGAAGAATAAAGGTGCAGCAGAGTTTCCCACCCCAGTCACAGCTGGGAGCTCAGCCCCGGGGGGACTCCATAAAAACAACTCAGGACCCTCAGGAGACCCCCAAACTGTGATGTGTGTTGGAGCTCAGAGCCACCACCAGAACCCTCAGACACAACCCGCAGCTGTGGCAGGGCAGGGTCAGCTCCTTGTCCTGGCAGTCACGTCCTGCCCTGCTCCCGGCTGGTTTCCCGGTGCGAGCGGGGAGCACCGAGCTGCTGCCCCGGGACCAAACCAAACCTCCTCAAACCCCCCCAGTCTCGGGTTCTGGGTGTTTTACCCACACGAGCCTCCAAAACCATTGCCCCCCTGCACCCCACACAGAGCTGGGATGGAAATGGCTTTTGGCAAACTCGTCCTGCTCCTCAGGCAGGGTTTTTGGGGTGAGAGCAAAGCAGGGATCCCGAAGTGCCAGGGGGAGGCAGGGACGCGCTGCCTTTGCAGGGGGAGGGTCCTTACTTTGAGCAGCTTCATCAGCCCCTCCAGCTGCACCATCAGCTCTCTCCTGCTCTCCTGAAGTGCTGACATCCTCTGCTCCAGCTCATCCTTCCTCTGCCTGCGCCAGGGACAGGGGAGAAAGAGGCAGAACATAAACTGGGGGTGTTTCAAACCTCCTCGGGGAACCCTCCTGGGTAAAAGTGTCTTTGGGTCCCATCATCGTCCTGCTCCCCATTTAAAAACCTGGACTGAGCACCATGAACCTGGAGGTGACAATTCCCTGCTCCCCCCAGCCCCAGAGATCTGCTCCCAGCCACGGGAAGCCCTGCTCAGGAGCAGAGCATTTTGAGAAAAAACCCCACTTTTTTCTTCCTTTTAAGACCTCTCTGAGCATCAGAGCCCGGCATCCTGCGGAGCTCAGACAAACCAGGATGAGCTGTGGCAGGAGAGGCAGGGGGACATGGAAGAGGAGGGAAGGCTGCAGATGTGTGGGGAGGAAAAGCTGTGCCCGTGGGGAGGGCACTCAGCAGATCTGCGAGGGACAGAGCGGCCGGGACGCGTCCCCTGCGCCAGCAGCCAGGTGACAACAGCAGCAGCACGGCAGTGACCTTCCCTTCCCTTCCCTTGGCTGCACAAAACCTGTCTGGAGCTATTTCGGGAATTCTGACTCCGAGGCTCGGGTTTGTATTTAAAAAAAGCAAGGAGTGAGTAATGGAAGGAGAGGCTCAAAGGCAGAGCCAGCCTGCCGGAGGTTCCGTGTCCCCAGGGGAGCTGGTCCCCACAGATCCCAGCCACAGGAGGTGACAAACGAAAAGCAGGGTGGAAGGGATTGTTTATTGCTCTGCAGTGACTCTTGTGGACACCAGAATGTCTCAATCCCGAGTTAAAACATCTCCCATTGCAGCCTGAACCTGTGAATGCCTTCAGTGCTGCCCCGTGACACCAGGGATATTCTCACAACAGGGCTGTTCTTTAAAGGACAGAAACCTCTGCAGTATTAACAACCATTAACCAGCTGGGGGTTCCTTCCAGTATCTTCTTGTGTGTCAAAGTGGTTCTTAAATTAAGGATCGGGAGGGGCCTACAAGGGAGCTGAAGTGGGAATCTTCACCAGGACCTGGAGGGACAGGGCACAGGGAATGGCTTCCCAGTGCCAGAAGGCAGGGCTGGATGGGATATTGGGAAGGAATTGTTCCCTGGGAGGGTGGGCAGGCCCTGGCCCAGGGTGCCCAGAGCAGCTGTGGCTGCCCCTGGATCCCTGGCAGTGCCCAAGGCCAGGCTGGACACTGGGGCTGGGAGCAGCTTGGGACAGTGGGAGGTGTCCCTGCCCTGGCAGGGGTGGCACTGGATGAGTTTAAGGTCCCTTCCATCCCAAACCTTCTGGGATTCCAGGTTCCCCGGTCCTGCAGGCAGGAGGAGCCGGGCACAGCTGCACTGCCAGGCAGGGATCTGCCAGGGCACGGCTCCAGTGCCTCCCCCAAGGTCACACCTGCCAGCAGGGCTGGAGCTGACTCATCCCCGCGGGCTGCCTGCAGAGCTCCAAACCTGGGGCACGATTTCCCATGGATTGTCATTCCCCTGCGTTCACAGCCTGAGTTCTGTGCAGGACTGAGATCATCCAGTGGCTGGTGCTGACAGACAGCCACGTTCCAGTCACCCCGCCCGGCCTGGGAAGCGTCTGGAACTCGGGAAGCTCCTTCCCGTCCCAGAGAACCTGCCAGCTGTGACCCCCACTGCGGGGATTCCTCAAGGAGTGAGGGTTTGGGGTGGCAAAGCTGCTCTGTGTGCCTGTGGCACCAGGGAGGCCATGGGCAGCGAACCTCGGGATCACCGAGTCCCTGAGGGTGGAAAACTCCTGCAGCATCACCCACTGCTGCTGACTTCTGCCTCACCAACAGCTTCCTGAACTCTACAATCAGGATTCACTTTGGGAGAGGTTTTTATTTCCTTCTAAACCCACTGAAAGCTCCAGGTGCTGCCCCAGCCCC
>VYXC01000310.1:68944-80867 GCA_013397175.1 Platysteira castanea
CAGCACACTGTCCCCATAGACACAGCACACTGTCCCCATGGACACAGCACACACTGTCCCATGGACACAGCACACACTGTCCCCATGGACACAGCACTGTCCCATGGATGTCACTCCGTCCCAGAGCTCAGCAGGATGTTCCCCCACCAGGCTGCCATGGCCAGCTTGGATGAGGAAGGGAGATGTGCCACTGGCAGGGAATAACGAGGAGCTGCCAGGATTCAAAGCCCTTGGAACTCAGATTCCTCCAAAACACAAGAAATCCACCCGTTCCAGCTGAGGAGCCTTTCTGGACTGGGAACAGACGGTGGAGCCAGTAAATAACTCAGATTCCCAGTGGCCGAGCTCTGGTTGGAATGGGAACCCCCCACTGTTCCCCTCTCCCTCTCTGCCCCACCTCAGTCCCCGGCACTGCTCCAGCATCTGCCCTGGGATGGGATTTAGGAAAAGAGAGCAGGAATTTCCCACAGGGCCTCGAGGAGCCTCAGCAAACTCCAAACCCAAGGAACTGCTCCACTTCTGCCCCCGCGACGGCCACACAAGAGGTGGAGGTGATTTTTGGCTCTTTATCAGCCAGGTCCTTTCAGAACCAGTCGGTGACTCCTGAAGTTTGGTAACACTTTGTCTGTACCAGAAGAAGTCGAGTCATGACTAAGAGCTCTTCCAGCACCTTCCAGCGTGACAGTGACTCAGCACTCACTGCCTCAACAGCTTGGAGTTCACAGGATTACGTGGAGATTTCCCCCTTTTCCATCTAAACCTGGCACTTGGCACTGTGTGCCCTTAATATTTCGGCATTCCCGGTGAACAGAATGACTTTGGACATGCAGCTGCACCCCTGGGCAGAGGGAGTGGGAGCTGACAGCTTGGAGTGTTTCAGCAGCACGATTCTGTTTTATTAAAATTTTACACAAATATCTGCCCACGTCCCTCTGCCAAGGGCAGGTTCTTGGCTGAACTCGCCCTGAGGGAAATTCAGGAACGTGGGAGATGGTCCCTGCAAACTCCTCTCCTTCCCTGTGGGTAAACCAGCAAAGACAGGGATCCCCCCACCCAGCAAGCCCGCAAATACTCCATGGAACTCCAGTAAATTCTTACTGTGCTTCTGTAGCCATTTTCTGTCAGAGCAGCACTGATTTTTACCAACTGGAAACGTGTTTGTGTTTCCTTTATTTTCTTCTCTAAGAAGCTGCCAACACAAACCCTCCTTCTTTCCTTCCTCCCTTCCTTCTTTCCTTCCTTCCTTCCTCCCTTCCTTCCTTCCCTCCTTCCCGCCTTCCTTCTTTCCTTCCCTCCTTCCCCTCTCTCAGGAGCCTTCCCTCTGGAATAAATCCACCCCCAGCACCCGCCCACGATCGGTTTCCCTCAGGTACCTGCACATTTATCTCTCTGCAGCCTGAGCAGGACTAATCCGCTCCTTCCCCAGCTCCCCTGACCTCATTTCCAGCCGCCCTTCCCGTGCCCGGCGCTCCCCACGCCGCCGGGTTCGGACCAGAACCGGGATCCCTGGCTGTGCCCAGAGCCCAGCGGTGCCCAGAGCCCGGCAGTGCCCATGGCGTGGGCTGGGGTCACTTATGGCGTGGGCCGGGGTCACTCACGGCGTGTCCGGCCTCGGCGGCCAGGCGCGCGGCGTAGCGGGCGATCAGCCGGTGCTCCTCGTCCAGCCGGCCCGGGCTGTCCAGGACGCTGCAAGGACAAAGCACAGTCAGGCCAGGGCTGCGGGGCTGTGCCGGGCACAGAGACAGCGAGGGCAGAGAGAGGAGCCCCGCTGGAAATAATCCCCCCGGTTCCCTTCTCCGCTCCCTCCGCGGCGGGGACCTCGCCCCAGACTTTCCCCGAGCGGCTTTGTCTCCGGGATTCCCAGATTCCGGTTGGGATGTAGGAAAACAATTTGGTTTAGGCCCAGATTGCATTTGTTTCTGAGGCACTTGTGTGCAAACCCTGTTGGCTACTCCAGTGGAAGGAGGGAGGAGGAAAGCTCTGTGTGGGAATGCAGGGTGTTCCGAGCCAGGATGATTTCCATGGGGAAGAGTGGGGGGACCCTGCTGGCCTGGGCAGAACCCTCTGCCACTCAGCAACGTGGAGTTAATGCCAGTGGCACTTGGTAAGTCAGCCTGACTTACACCTGACTTACACCCACCTCACCACACCCAGGACAGGGTGGTCACTCCCCAGATCCAGAGGGTGACACAGTTCCAGCTGCCTCATGTGGCCAGGCTGGACGGGGCTGGGAGCCCCCTGGGACAGTGGAAGGGGTCCCTGGGACAGTGGGAGGGCTCCCTGGGACAGTGGGAGGGCTCTCTGCCCCTGGCAGGGCTGGACGGGAGGAGCTGGTCCCAAAGCAGCCCAGGAGTCCCACCCAGGCTGCAGCTTGGAGAGGTTGCTGGAATAGGTGCTAAAAACCGCTTCCAGTGATCATCAGCAACAGTGACAGAACCCTGAGGTGACAGAGAGGGACAGGGAGGTTTGAGACAGGAAAAGCAGTGACAGCAGAGGGGACAGATGCCAGGGTGGGAGGAGACAGGCAGCAGCAGGGTCTCGCTCAGGGCTAACACCCCCTGCTCATCCCTGACCCTGTTAACCCAGCCAGGCAACGCAGGCAGGGCCTGCAGCGCTGGAGCAGCTCCTCCTGCTCCCAAATAATTCAATTTGTAACCCGAAACACACCGGGGCACCAGGGAGGATTTTTGGGTTGTGCTGAGATCTGCTCCCAGCTGGATTTGGTGCCACAGCCTTGCCACGAGGAACTAGGAAGGGAAGGACAGCTGGAGGAGCACCTGGTGGAGCCGGCAGCCAGCTGCTGGTTTGGGAGCTGCTGGTTTGGGAGCTGCTGGTTTGGGAGCTGCTGGTCTGGGAGCTGCTGGCCGTGCCCCTGGCGTGCAGGGATCCCTCATCCCAGCTCCTTGGAAGGGAACCTCTGGCTCGGGTATGGAAACCAAACTGGGATTTAGGGAAAGCAGCAATGTGGGAGGGAGGGAGGGATGTGCTTCCCGAGGCCGCAGGGCCTTCCCAGTGCTGCTCCCCAGGTCCAGGTGGGATCCATGGGCAGCCCAGGGCGGGACCTGGGGCTGCTCCAGGGAAATTCAGCATCACTGCAGAGAGCAGCAGACCAAACCAGACACATTCCTGGTGCTCCACAAAAGCAACTCCCAGCCCACATTCCCACCTCGGGGGACAATCTGCATTCCTGCAAGCTTGATTTCAAGGATTTGTATTTCCTTTATTCACACAACCGATCTATACTGAATGTGATGGTTATTGAAAAATGCAGATTTAACTTCTTTTCAGTGACACCAAATTTAACAACTCGAACTCTTCCAGCCCCTGGAGTTGGCCAGGTGATGTCTGGGATGGAGCAGACCCACAATTAGCAGAGATGGGGCTGGGATGACCACAAATTGCACTGTGAGGCCTCTGCTTGGCTGGATTAAATCCTGGAGACATCTCAGTGCACAGAGGAAGGAAGGAGCTGGAGAAAGGGGAGTGAAACCAGGGGGAAAACAGACCTGAGACAAGCCAGGCTTGGGGAGTTGCACAGACACCTTGGCCCTGATTTATTGTCCCGTGGTTCTTTTGTTGAAGACAACAACCTTCCCATCCCACATCCTGAACCCGACGGTGCCTCCCTGCAGCTTTGCTCTGCAGTTGTGGCTGCACAAGTTTCCCCTGCTTTTCTAAGATATCTCCCCATCCCTTCCACCCTTTCCATTATCTGGTGTCTCCCAGTTCCTGTCCCAGCTCCTCAAACTGCCACCTCCTCTTATCACAGTGAGTTACAAAATAGGGATTGACAGTTCCTGGCTTTCTTCAGAACAACCTGTAATTTATAAAAGAAAGAATAATCCTTTTGTGTTTACTTTTAGAAATATCTTACAGGTGACAAGGAAGAGGAATTCAA
The DNA here is from genome assembly GCA_013397175.1 of Platysteira castanea. Classification (NCBI taxonomy): domain Eukaryota; kingdom Metazoa; phylum Chordata; class Aves; order Passeriformes; genus Platysteira; species Platysteira castanea. The sequence continues at coordinate 72,843 of VYXC01000310.1, forward strand.
ATACATCTCCTGGCCAGGCTGCTCCAAGCCCCAGTGTCCAGCCTGGCTTTGGGCACTGCCAGGGATCCAGGGGCAGCCACNCTGGCCCCTTTGGGCAGTGTTGTGCTCCTTCCACACTCAGCCCCTGAGCTCTCCCACCCATCCCTGGAGCTGCAGGCCATGGCTGGCACGGGGGTGGCACAGAGAACGGAATCAGGGAATTGTGGAAAGGTTTGGGTTGGAAGGGACCTCAAAGCCCATCCAGTCACCCCTGCCATGGGCAGGGACAGCTCCCACTGTCCCAGGCTGCTCCAGGCCAGCCCTGATGGAAAGGTCTGACCAGGGAGGGTTCCACACCCGCTCTGGGGCCACCTGGGTCGGTCACGGTGACACTCAGGGGACAGACCCCAATCCACTGGGGCCACAGCAAAGAGCCAGGGAGGGATGGGGATTTCAGGTGTTAATGGGAAAGGGCTGAGCACAGGCTCTGCCCTCCTGGCAGCAGCACCAGGACCGTGTGAGGAGCCAGAGAAGGAAATTGAATTGGCTTGGGATGGGCTGACACAAGAGTAACGAGGTGTTGGTGCCAGGACAGGTCCCCGAGCCAGCTCAGCGGGGACAGGACACGGGGGAGTCACACACGGCTCGGGCAGGGCAGGGTGACAGGGAAGGGAAACTCAGCCCCACCTGACCCTGGCTGGAGGCTCCCACGGAATCACATCCTGCAAACGGGGCAGGGGGGAGGGACAGGCGAGACTCCCCAGCCCTGCTGCCAAATCCCGAGAGAAACCCCAGCTGGGACAATCCACGTGTCAGCAGGATGGGCAAGGGAGAGGCTGCTGCATCCTGGAATGGCTTCCCATTAGGCTGGGATAGATGGGATTTTGGGAAGGAATTGTTCCCTGGGAGGGTGGGGAGGGGCTGGGATGGAATTGCCAGAGCAGCTGTGGCTGCCCCTGGATCCCTGGCAGTGCCCAAGGCCAGGCTGGACACTGGGGCTGGGAGCAGCCTGGGACAGTGGGAGGTGTCCCTGCCATGGCAGGGGATTTAAAGTCCCTTCCAGCCCAAACCATTCTGGGATTCTGTAACTGGATGGGATGGGATAGGATAGGATATAAGATAGGATAGGATAGGACAGGACAGGACAGGACAGAGGCCATCAGCACCATCAGAGCCACTGGGGATGCCCCCAGCTGCCAAACAGACACTGCTGTGTGAGATTTTGGGGGTCAGGGGTGAAGACCCCCCAAAAAAAGTGGCAGAGGAGCACAGATGTCCCCAGCCTCTCGTGCTGCCTTGGAAGACCCTCCTGTGCCCGATGAAATGGGGATTTAAGAGATCCCCTTCCCTTTGGAGCTCCCAGGAACCGCTGTTGCTCTGGCAACAGCACCAAGTGACTTCCTCAAACCTAAAGGCCTGAAAAACTCAGAAACCCTGGCTGCAGCAGAGGTTCCGTGGCTGCTGTGAGCCGTGGGCTGTCCCAGGAAGGCCAGGACGTGGCACTCGCAGCTCTGGGCTGGTGACAAGGTGGGCATTGGGCACAGGCTGGACTTTCCCAAGCTCAGTGATTCTGGGATTCCAGGACACACTGAACCGGCCGTATTCTCTTCAGGTGCTTGGTACGCAGCTTGAAGAGAGACCCCTCTGCATCTCCAAACGCAGGGATTGCAGTAACCGAGTGAAGGTGAGAGTCTAAAATTCCCTGGGTTTTAGAGTCTTGTGGAAAACGTTCTGGGCTCTCAGCTGCTGCAGGAGAGGGCAGTGACTCACTGCCAGCCTCTCCCAGGAGATGCCCTTCACCCGCGCAGCAGCGGATTCGAATCTGATGAAACAGGGCTCCAAAAATGCTGTCAGAGGGTGAAGCCATGGGCAGAGGGAGCAGCACAGAGCCCTCGGGCCCTGACCCTGCCTCTCCCTCCCAGCACAGCTCTGGCACAGCTCACAGGGCCCACGAGTGGAACTGGAACTGGAGCCCCTGGCTGTGTCCTGGGATGGAACGGGAGAGCTGCTCTGGGGGCTCCGGGGGGAAATTCCCCTGCACAGACAGAGCCATGAAATATAAATGTGCACAGAGAGCAAGCCCGAGATAAAAGGAATTGATTCCTCAAAGCATTAAAGCTGCTTTTTGGGAAAGGCAGAGCCAGAAAGGGCTGCGTGGAGCAGGTGATGGTGGAGGGGCTGGAAGAGCTGGAGCCGGGAGCAGAGGCAGGGCCAGGATGAGGCTGGGGCTGCGTCTGGAAAGGCAGGGAGGAGAAAGAACAGGGATGAGATACAGCACAGAGCCAGGCACGAGCTGCCTGGGAAAGAAATTCAGGGGGAAATTAAATTTCCTGCTGGTGAAAGATGAGATTCCAGGATGGTCACGGAGAGAAAAGTTAACAGATTAACACATTTGGGACGATAAACGGGGTTTGTGGGAGGAGTTCTCTGACAGGGGTGAGACAGAGATTTTGGGGCACACTGACACTGTTCCCTCCCTCTGCCCGTGGTGCGAGGGGCACTTGGTGTCCCCAGAGCCCGGGATGTCCCCANTGCACTTGGTGTCCCCAGAGCCAGGGGTGTCCCCAGAGCCCGGGGTGTCCCCAGAGCCGGGGGTGTCCCCAGAGCCGGGGGTGTCCCCACAGCCAGGGGTGTCCCCAGAGCCCGGGATGTCCCCACAGCCGGGGATGTCCCCGGAGCCCGGGGTGTGGCACTGACCGTGCCCCGCTCCGCAGGCGCCTCACAAAGGTGGCAATCAGGGCGTGCTCGTCGCGGGCGGGGTCGGGGCTGCTGCGCTGGCACCTGGGGCGGGAGGGAGAGCAAACAAAAACAACATAAATATGGGCAGGGATGAGCCACGGACACGGAACGAGCGGGGATAAACCAAAACCAGCGCGAGGGACGGTGAAAATGTGAATGGGTGTCCGTGAGCCACAGGGCGAGGAGACTTCTGCTGTTCGGGGACAAACACAGTGAGAGGGACCCTGGGGGACACCCAGCACTGGCAGGGGCTGCCCAGGGAGGTTTGGAGTGCCCATCCCTGGAGGTGTCCCAGGAAGGCCTGGAGGTGGCACTGAGTGCCCTGGGCCGGGGACAAGGTGGGGATTGGGCACAGGTTGGGCTCGATGATCNGGAGGAGTTTTCCAGCCTCAGGGATTCTGGAATTCTGCAGCTATTCAGCGAGAGCAGCTGTGGAGCCTCCCGGAATTCCCAGCAGGACCCATGGTGTCTAAGGAAGAGACTCCTGACCACAGCCAGAGCCAGCACGGCTGGGCACGGGAGAACCCAGCCCCAAGAGCATTCCCTGCTCTCAGAATCCCAGAATCCAGAACCACTGAGGCTGGAAAAGCCCTCCAGGATCATCGAGCCCAACCTGTGCCCCATCCCCACCTTGTCCCCAGCCCAGGGCACTCAGTGCCACCTCCAGCCCTTCCTGGGACACCTCCAGGGATGGGGACTCCAAACCTCCCTGGGCAGCCCCTGCCAAGCCCTGACGATTCTTTCCATAAAAAACCCAAACAAAGAGCCCCAGAGCACAGCCAGCGCAGGAGGGAACTGATGACATCTGACAGATGAGGGCTTGGTCTCCAGCGCTGCCTCTGCCAGGGACCCAGCATGTGATGGATGCTTTTGTTTGGTTCGAGGACTCATGAAAATAAAGCTGCTGCAGTTGGGAGAATTTCTATGAACAGAGATCGATTGCAAGAAATATTTGTCAGAGCTAATACAGAACCATAACTAAATAAGTAATAAATAACTGTTTTCTGTGTTATCCTGTTGGCAGGTGCTGCTTTCTGCAGCAGGATCTCAGGGAGTGGAGCAAGCCCCCAGGAAAATGCAGCAAAATGGTTCTTTTTTTAGCCCAGACAGTGCACACAAAGGCACAACCTTCCCTGCCCCAGCGAAGGGAGGCTCAGCCGCTCTGCCCCGCCGGATTCCCGGGCCGGGGGGTGACTCCAGCAGGGTCTGTCCCTCAGGGAATGGGGCAGAGGGGGGGATGCAGGTCCTGAGCAGTGTGGGACCAAACCACGCCGCGGGCAGCGGCTCCAGGACAGGTGTCCCTGCCGCACCATGCCACTGTCACTCCTGCGGGTGTCCCCACCGCTCCTGCCCTCCCTCACCCGCACTCAGCTCCTCCCCACACGCCCAGGAAGTTTTTCCTTCGGGAGTTTATACAAACGGGGCCTTTACTGAGGAGGCTGAGGCAAACAATCCCCGTTTTGCACACACCAACACCTCTCCGCAGCTGTGCGCAGGGACGCCTCGGGGGCAGAGCCAGACCTCGTAACAGAGAGGCCAAAAGGAATCCCCCAGGTGGAGCCCCCCGGGCAAGGAGCAGCAGTGGAATGAGGGGTTTGTGGTGGGGAGACTGAGCATTCCCCTCCACCCCCGGGAACCTCTGGGCGCACTACTGGCAATGCTGAAAAGCTGCATCTTAGGGGCGTTTGGAGCGGTGGCCACAACAGATTCCCTGACCTTTCCCATTCTGACCCATTCCAAGGGCTCGTTAAAAGCCCATCAGAAATGAGGGGCAACAGCTGCAGCAAGGAGCAGCGTTCCTGGGCTCGGGAAGGGAAATCAGAGCTACACTGAATTAATGGGAGGCTGGACACTGTTCCCAGCCCGGATCCGCTTTCCTTTCCTGTTTCTCGATGCCTGGGGGTACCCAGCCCCCTCCAGAGCATCCCTCAGCTGCCTCCAAAAATATCAGAGAATTACTGAATGGTTTGGGTTGGGAGGACCTTCAAAATCACCCCCTTCCCCTGTCCCATGGGCAGGGACCCCTCCCACTGTCCCAGGCTGCTCCCAGCCCCAGTGTCCAGCCTGGCCTTGGGCACTGCCAGGGATCCAGGGGCAGCCACAGCTGCTCTGGGCACCCTGGGCCAGGGCCTGCCCACCCTCCCAGGGAACAATTCCCTCCCAATATCCCATCCAGCCCTGCCCTCTGGCAGTGGGAAGCCATTCCCTGTGTCCTGTCCCTCCAGCCCTTGTCCCCAGTCCCTCTCCAGCTCTCCCGGAGCCCCTTTAGGCCCTGGAAGGGGCTCTGAGCTCTCCCTGGAGCCTTCTCCTCTCCAGGTGAGCACCCCCAGCTCTCCTGGCCTGGCCCCAGAGGCTTAGGTGGTCCCAAGGACAGGTCCCCACCTCCTCCCCCCGGTGTAACTGAATTCCTCATTAAAGCCTGGTTTTGAGGGATAATTCCCACACTTTCCATTTCTCAGCAGCCACCAAACACAAATCCAGGTTACACCAGAGCAATTCAAGAGAGAGCAAGAGATGATGGCAACCACGGTCCCCTGAGGGAGAGGGAAGTTAGGTAGGAAGAGAGAATTGAGGTTGGAGAGTCTGCCCAGAGCCCTGGGACTCTGCTGCTGCTGCTCCCTGGCTGAGCTTTGGGTCTGGCTGCTCATCCTGGGGCTGGAACAGGCACCCACACGTCTGGGAACGGGGATTGGGAGCTCCACGGGCTCCTGCCCCAGAGTTCACCCCCTGAGACTTGGCTCTGCTGCTTTACAAGCAGCTCAGTAAATTAGAGGTATTTATATGGTGCTTTTGGTGCCTTAAATTAACTCCTGTTCTGAAAATCTACCAGGAAAGCCAAGCACGAGAGACAATTTATTTTAAATCCTGTAATTTACACCAAGAAATCCCTGTAAATTTCCCTTCTGCTGGCTCACAGCTTGGGAAATCCTTAGGGGCTGCGGGGTGCTGCTCTGGCTCCCGGGAAGGGAAAAGCTTTGGGAAGAGCTGCCAGGATAGAGCCCAGAGGGGTCCCTGCTTCTGCCGTGCTGCTTTCTCCCCTGAGGGATGCAAAGAGAAGCTGAGGTCACCAGGGACAATCACCCCGCTCTGCATGACCCAGGACAGGATTTACTGAGTGATTCGGGAGTCATTTGGGAGCCAGGGCTGTGCCTGCTCGGCTCCCACAGCATCGCCCTGAGGGTTCAGTCGCAGGCATCACCACGTTCCTTGGGATCCCACAGGATCCCAGGGACATTCAGGCTGGAGAAACCCTCTGAGACCATCGAGCCCCACCTTTGGAAACCACCCCGTGTCAGCCAGCCTGGCTGGGGACTGCACAGCTCCCTGGGCAGCCCCTTCCAGGGCCTCCCTCCCGGGAGGGGTCCAGGGAAGGCCTGGAGGTGGCACCCCCTGCTCTGGGCTGGGGACAAGGTGGGCATCGGGCACAGCCTGGATTCCATGATCCCAGAGGGCTTTTCCAGCCTCAGTGATCCCGGGATCCTGCCAATGGGTGGGGACCCTTCAGTGGCAGCACTGGGGATAAACTGCAGCAGCAGCAGGGCAAGGGAAAGCCCCAGGAGAGGGGCAAGGAGCTGGGCTGAGCGGGGTGAGGGCGGAGTGGGGTGGGGCAGGAGGTGTCCCCAGAGCACCCTCGGCATGCAGCAGAGTGACCTCGTCCCAAAGCAGTGACCTTGTCCCGAAGCAGTGACCTTGTCCCAAAGCAGTGACCTCGTCCTGAAGCAGTGACCTTGTCCCAAAGCAGTGACCTCGTCCTGAAGCAGTGACCTTGTCCCAAAGCAGTGACCTCGTCCTGAAGCAGTGACCTTGTCCCAAAGCAGTGACCTCGCCGTGGCTCTGTCCCTCCTGTCCCCCAGCCGTGCCCCGAGGCTGCTGCAGGGGCAGTCTGAGCACGTCCACACCCCAACCCCGAGATTCCTTCTCCATTTACCCACACATTTTCCCCTTGATCCTGGATTTATGCCCTGTTAAGAGCGGGGTGTGAACGTGCCGAGTGTTCCCCCTGCAGCTGCTTTTGGGCCCTGTTCCCCCCTCAGCCCATCCCTGGCTCTCGGCTGCAGAGGAGGGATTTTAAACCCCAGGTTAGGGATAAACCCCTGCAGGCACCCAGAGCTCAACTTAAATAACAAAACCCAAACCACTCCTCTTTGTTTGAAGTACTGGGATGCCCCACGGAGCCCCAGCCCACCCTCCCCACTCCTGGCTGTATCCCTTGCCACCTGGGACCTCCCCTGTCTCCAGACAAAGAGATTTTTATCCCTTTTCTAAAAATAAAGCCTATTTTGGAGCTAGGTAGGTCTGTCCAGGGCGTTATGGGATGCAGGATGACTCATGGCACAAACACGGCCACACCTCTGCACAACACAGCCAGGGCCTCCTGCACCCTAAAACTCTGCCCCAAAATCCTTTCGGGGCTAAAATTATGGCTAAACAGGAGCTGGGCTCTCCAGAGGTCACAGAAGTGGAGGAAGCTGAACAGAAGGAAAGGAACGTGCCCCACCTGTGCCCAAGGAAAACGGCAGTGCCAGGAGTGCCAACCCTCAGGTGGCACTGAGCAGAGGGGACGGGGAGAGATGGATGTGGCCATGGGAACAAAGGGGAAAGGCACTCGGGGAGCTGTCAGGAGATAAATGGAGCTGCCGAGCAGATAAAAACCACTCTGGGGACAGAACTCGCCCCAAGGGACAGCACCAGTGACGCTGATGTGGAAATCCCTGGTCAGAGCTGAGGGCAGAGCAAGGTTCTGGGGGTTCTGATCGGAAAGCTGGGAAGTGCCCAGCTGTGCCCACATCTGGGCAAGGACACAGCTCCGGGGGTCAGTGGTGCTGGACGTGGCAGAGCATCAGGGACTGGGGAGCACACGGCTGGAACAATCCCAGTCAGGGGGGATGGAGGTGAAATGTCTGTGAGGAGGCGGCTCTGGAGCACTGTCCAGGCAGGTGACAGCACATCCCTTCAGCTCCAGCTCTGGGGCTGCACTGAGCTGGGATTTCAGGCTGCAGGAACACGTTCCGCCCCAGCCAGCACAACGTGCGTGGTCTCCAGGCTCCTGGGGCAGCAGCAGGAGGAATGCAGGGTTTTGTTGTGCCCGAGGCAGCACGCGGTGACAGCTTCTATGGGCCTGGTGCTCACAGGAGTTCTGGTTACAGACCCTTCCCAGCCCCAGGGGAGGACAGGGCCCCAGAGGGGACACCGGGATCACTCTGCTCTGTCCCACACAGGACATTTGTCCCTGGGACTCAGCAGGGACATTGCTGCAGCTGAGGAGGACTTGGCTCTGCTGTTGATGCTGGGTGGGTGGGATGGGGT
>VYXC01000310.1:81236-91888 GCA_013397175.1 Platysteira castanea
AGGGGCTCTGAGCTCTCCCTGGAGCCCTGTGAACAGAACTGGAACACACCAGGTTCATTCTCTCCTGGATGTGAATGTAAAAGATGCTCCATGAGCCTGGCCTGAGCACGGCTGCTGAGGGAACAAACCAAGTCTGAGGGGGCTCAGAGGCAAGGACTCGTCATTGACCTGCCTGGGGACTGGCTGTGTCTGGGAACAGAGCACAGTGACCACAACAGGAGGGAAAAGATCCGTTCCTGAGGCGATTTAAAATAAATTAACTGAACCAAATGACATTTAACGGGCTTGGCCTGGTCTTGCAGAGGAGACAGAATCATCTCCTCTGTTCAGAAGGGCTCGTTGTAAAGATCAGGGAAGTGCTGGGGTTTGCTGTAGTTGGGTCACCACAATGCCCTGGAGTGCTCCAGGCTGGGACAGAGGGGCTGGAAAGCTGGGAAAGGCCCTGGGGGAGCTGGAAAGGGGCTGAGCGTGGAGAAAAGGAGGCTCCGGGGGGCCCTGGTGGCTCTGCACAAGTCCCTGACAGGAGGGGGCAGCCGGGGGGGTCGGGCTGTGCTCGCAGGGAACAGGGACAGGACAAGGGGAAACGGCCTCAGGCTGGGCCAGGGCAGGGCCAGGTTGGACATCAGCAGGAATTTGTGCCTGGAAAGGGTGGTCAGGCCTTGGCAGGGGCTGCCCAGGGAGGTTTGGAGTGCCCATCCCTGGAGGTGTCCCAGGAAGGCCTGGAGGTGGCACTGAGTGCCCTGGGCTGGGGACAAGGTGGGGATGGGGCACAGCTTGGACTGGATGGGCTGGGAGGGCTTTTCCCAAGGATCCCGGGATTCTGGGGTCACAGGTACCACATCCCAGGCAGGGCTGCACTGCAATGTCCCCTCTGCCAGCACCCAGAGCTGTCCCTGCTCCGAGCCTCTCGGGCTGAACGTGCAGGGACTCCCTCGGCCTCGGGGCGCGGAGCCCTCCCGGGCAGGGGGCAGGAGGTGAGGCTGGGCTGTCCCAGCCCCGGCTGGGCTGCCTGGGGCTCTGCTGCTGCTCCCACAGCTCGGCTCCTGCAGGGAAACCCTTCCCCTGCCCCCGTTCTGTCTGCAGGGCTCTGGGGACCGAAGGAGCTCCAGCCTCGTGCAGCCAGCGCAGCTCGGGCCCCTCTGGATGTTCTCCCCCTGAAAGCTGAGAGCGAGGAGGCTGGAAATGAGGGAGGCTCCTACGAGACACTGAACAGGAGCACTGAGAAAGGGCTCCTTTGCTTTGCCTCTTGTTTGCTTTTTAGGTCACAAGAAAAAGTGAATTCAGGCATTAAAATCCTGTTCTTTCAGCTCAGGCTTATTCCTCCAAAAAAGCACTTGTCAGAGGGAGGTTATTTTCATGTTTTTAACAGCAGGGAATCACACAAAGGGGTTTCTGTGCTGCCCTGCTGGTGAATGGCTGTGTTCAGGGAGCAGCTGGGACTGTCCTGTCCTGTCCTGTCCTGTCCTGGGGCTCCTGGGGCAAGGAACGGGTGAAACCACCCAGAAATCGGAATCCCAGACTGCTCTGGCTGGGAAGGGTCCTCAAAGCTCATCCCATCCCACCCCTGCCAGGGGCAGGGACACCTCCCACTGTCCCAGGGTGCTCCGAGCCCCAGTGTCCAGCCTGGCCTTGGGCCCTGACAGGCATCCAGGGGCAGCCACTGCTGCTCTGGGCACCCTGGGCCAGGGCCTGCCCACCCTCCCAGGGAACAATTCCTGCCCAATCTCCCACCCATCCCTGCCCTCTGGCAGTGGGAACCCATTCCCTGTGTCCTGTGCAGGAGCAGTTCCCTTTCCCAGCCCGTTCCCACGGAGGTGTCCATTTACTCATCCTTCCAAAACTGCCTTCAAACACGCTGGTCCAGGTTTGCTCCATGTTTTCGGAAAGAAAACAAATCCCCTTGGATTAGTGTCCTGGTGGTACTGGAGCCTCACAGCACAAAGGAGGAACACTGATAAAGGAACAAACATTCTTCAGGATGGCCAGGATTTAGGCAGGACACGACCTTTGGCTCCCACTGCAAACCACAGAAATCCAGGAGGTTTCTGGGAAGCTCTGCTGTGCTCTGCTGATGCCCTTTCAGTGTTTTCAGCACTCGGGACACTCAGGGATGGGTTCAGCCCAATCCCTCCAGTCCTCACGGTGAATTCTGTGTCCCCACTCAGGCAAAACCACAACTTCTCACATTTTCATCCATCATTTCTTACACAACAGAAAAGATATGATAACTGTAGGAGCAAATCTGGCTTTCAAGCAGAAGCCAGGGGAGAAGTGGCCCCTTTGAGCAGCTCCAGACACTGAAATGCAGCTCCCAGCCCTGCCCTGCTCCCCAGAGTGGCCCCTCCAGCTGCAATTCCAGCTGCCAGGATGTGCCAGAGCCTCCAGCACGGAAACAAACCCCTTCATTTCAGTCAGGGATGGGCCCCTGCACCAGGGCTGGCCTGGGGCAGGAGAAGCTGCAGTAAATCTTGGGGAAAGCCCTGTAATCAGGCCTGGGAGAGCTGACAAACAGGAACACAGGCATTTTCCAGGGGGAAAGCCCCTTTCCCCTGCCTCGCCCCGCTCTGTCATCGAGTGCTGCCACCTGCACGTTCCCCAGGAGGGCAGGGAAGGAGGATCCAAGGAGACAGAGCCACGTGCTGCTCCTCCCAGCAATGCAGGTGAAGGATCCCCCAGCCGTGTGCCCGGGCTCCAGCCAGGGCTGTTCAGAGCCCTGGGAAACAGGATCCCAAGAACCGGGTGGGAACACGCTGAGGGGCACACGGAGCTGAGGCAGCAGCCGAGGGCTGGAATTCCCTGGGACTCCTCACTCCCAGGGCTGCTCCCACCTGGTTCGGGGCCGCAGAGGGTGAGAGGGAGTCCCTGCAGCTGGGAATGCCACAGACAGGGACCCAGGGCACCCTTGGAATCCCAGAATCCCAGAATCCCAGGATCCCTGAGGCTGGAAAAGCCCTCCCAGCTCATCCAGCCCAACCTGTGCCCCATCCCCACCTTGTCCCCAGCCCAGGGCACTCAGTGCCACCTCCAGGCCTCCCTGGGACACCTCCAGGGACGGGCACTCCAAACCTCCCTGGGCAGCCCCTGCCAAGGCCTGACCACCCTTTCCAGGCACAAATTCCTCCAGGATCACAGAACAGCCCAGGCTGGCAGGGACCTCCCGGGTTTGTTCCCACCTTTCATGGGGAAGGCAGCCCAGGAAAGGTTCTCCGACTCCTTAAGGGCACCCTGAGAGCCCCCAGTGCCAGGGACCCCACAGCCTGGCTGGTCCCACAGCCTCTGCCCACGGAGCAGTGTTGGCAGAAATCCCACGGAAGGATTTACGGGGGGATTTGGGGAGAACTGTGGTGCAGGCAGTCTGAACCCACGGACGTGACTCGTTTTGTCAAGGGAAGCAGAGGGAAAACCCAGGGATCCCAGTTCTGCCTGGAGCTGCTGGAAATGTGAGCTCTGCCTTGCCCCTGGAGCACCCCTGCCAACAGTGCCAGCTCGGCTCCGCATTCCCTGCTGGAATATTTATTTATTTATTTATTTATTTATTCACTCCTTCCCAGCTCTGCCCACGCAGTCTGCACCTTGCTGCTCCCCTGAGCCACCTTAACAAGGAAAGCAAAAGTGAAAGTCCCCATTCCGGGGGTTTCCTGCTCATTTTCAGACCTGATCCACACAATATGGTCAATCCCAAACTCTGCTCCACCCCAGACACCTCTCCCAGCCGGGGCAGCTCCCAGGAGCTCTGGCAGCTGAGCTGGGTGAGCTGGAGAGCGTGGGGCCATCCAGAGTGGTGACACAGCAGGACAGGACACAAAACCAGCCCCTCCCAGCTCAGGAGGTCAATCCCAGTTGCCCTGGTTTTTGCTAAGCCTTCTGTTTTAACTTTGGAGTCGGAATTCTTTCTCACACAGTTGTATGTAAGTAATAGCCAATGTTTACTTAATGGTATTTTCTGTTTTTCATTCCTTTTGTGATAAAAGAACTTTGATGAGCATCTTTTTTCTCCAGTGGGATTGGGAAGGAAGTGACATGTCCTCCAATCCCTTGTGGAGTTGAGAATTGTATAAAATGTGACATATGTAAATAAAGTGGTCTTTCTCCTCCTTTCTGCTGAACCTAGCAGGTGTGAGAGCGTCTTCATTGTGTTTTCCCAGACACAGATCCCAGTTAGGAAGAAAAGCCAAAACCTCTTTGGGTATTTCCTCAGTCCCAGGCACGGAACAACATCGACTGGGGGAACGAGAACAGAACTCCTGCAGAGGAGCCTCCCTCAGGAGAGCTGCACCCTGTTCTGCAGGGCCCGTGGGATTTGGGGTGGTCAGGAGAGCTCCAGCACCGAGTACCCCACCCCTTCCCCGGGAACAACCCCGAGCCTGAGGCTCCTGTACCTTTTGGTTGGCGTGGGCGCTCCGGAGGACACGTGGGTCACCATGGCCTCGTTCATGTTACCCACGGGCCGGGGGGGGCTGCAACGACACAGGCAACAGTCAGAGACCAGGAAACCAACAGGGACCTCCCAGCACAAACCCAGACCCTGTCAGAGACCAGGAAACCAACAGGGACAAACCAGCACAAACCCAGACCCTGTCAGAGACCAGAAAACCAACAGGGACAAACCAGCACAAACCCAGACCCTGTCAGAGACCAGGAAACCAACAGGGACAAACCAGCACAAACCCAGACCCTGTCAGAGACCAGAAAAACCAACAGGGACAAACCAGCACAAACCCAGACCCTGTCAGAGACCAGAAAAACCAACAGGGACAAACCAGCACAAACCCAGAGCCTGTCAGAGACCAGAAAACCAACAGGGACCTCCCAGCACCTGGGAGAAGCCCACCCCTGTGTCCTGTGGCAGTGTCAGGCCAGGAGCCTGACAGGAATTGCCTCACACGACACCTGAGGGGTTTGCTTTGCTCTAGAGCTTCTCCTGGTTGTGTGTCCCACTGAAATGGAGATAAAATGGACATTTCTGAGCAGCCAGCTCAGCCCTGGCATTGCTGAGTGGTTCAAACTAACGCAGGAACCTCTCAAATCAGGGCAATGGTTTGAAATGTTTGAAGAAATGACACAAAGATTTATTGCAGGGAGCAGCCCCTGACAGAGCCTCCAACAAGGGAAAGGTGCCTGGAACAAACAAACGGATGGAGCCTCGTGCTCCTCACTGTCCCACAGACCCCAGCCATGGAACACGAGCCAGTTTGTGCATTCCCAAACCCTGAGAGCTCCCCATGCCCCCTGGGTGCTGGTGGCTGTGCTGGGAGAGGGGGACACAGGGACAGCTCTGCCGAGGGATTCCAGCTGTTGGAGCCGAGAGCCACGGCAGCTCCAGCCATGGAATCGGTGTTTGCCCTCCAGTGATACCAGAGATGCCCCTCAGCCTCTGAAATGAGACTTCCAGGACTGTCCAGTGCCACCCCTGCCATGGCAGGGACACCTCCCACTGTCCCAGGCTGCTCCCAGCCCCAATGTCCAGCCTGGCCTTGGGCACTGCCAGGGATCCAGGGGCAGCCACAGCTGCTCTGGGCACCCTGTGCCAGGGCCTGCCCACCCTCCCAGGGAACAATTCCTTCCCAATCTCCCATCCCTCCCTGCCCTCTGGCACTGGGAAGCCATTCCCTGTGTCCTGTCCCTCTAGCCCTGTCCCCAGTCCCTCCCCAGCTCTCCTGGAACATGGATTAAAATCTCCATAGGTTTTTTTTTATTTGCCACCACCTTTGCACTCCTGCTCAGTCGGATTTGCTGTGGGTAATCCTGGAATCCACCCCTGGCAGCTCCAGGGTGCTGTGGCACAAGGGCACAGAGGGTCTGACCCATTCCCAGCCTTTGGCTCCCGACGTTCCCAGTGCAGCCACACGGATCCTGCTCCTCCCTCGGACACCAGGAGGGGCCTGCAGGCTCCCGGCTCATTTCACCCCACATCCATGGAGAGCTGGGATGAGCCCATCCCGCCAGAACACAGGGAATTACATCCATGGAGAGCTGGGATGAGCACATGGAATTACATCCATGGAGAGCTGGGATGGGCCCGTCCTGCCAGAACACATGGAATTACATCCATGGGAACAGCAGCTCATTAACGGAGCTCTCCCTCCCCCTCAGCTCCCGAGTTACTTCTCCCTGACTGGACTCCAGGAATGCTCAGTCCCATTCCATGCCCAAACTCTCCGTGTCTCCCAAGCATTCCCTCCCCAGCCCCGCACCCCACGCGTGGCTCTGACACAAACACCTGCCACCAGCAGCAGCTTTTGCAGCCCAGGCTGTATTTTCCAGCCCCATTTCTGACCCATCAGCTGGGATTTCCCTTCGGGAGAGATCCGTGATTTCCCTGAACACACAAACACCTCCTCAGTATTTTTTACAGCTCCTTTTAACAGGACAGTGGGTGGAATTCCCCACTTGCAATCTGCTTTTAGTGTTGTTATGGGATGTTTCCACAGCTCCTCCTGGTTCTGTGGCTACCCGTGTCCCCTGTTTTCCAGCTCAGCCCTTACCAGCAGGGATAAAGGCAAAGGGAAAACCCCAGGAACATCTGGCTAAAAGATTCCAAGGCGAAGATGGAAGGTTGGACTCGATGATCTCGGAGGTCTTTTCCAGCTGAAACAATTCTGTGATTCCCCGTTCTTACCACATCCAGCAAAGCCTCTCCCAGGCCTGGGCATTCCTTGAGGCCACCGATCTCTTTTTAGGGAATATCTTTTGAAAACATCCATCAGGACGGCCCCGTGTTTGCTGGTACAGCCCCGGCAGGAACGTGCCTGGCTCAGAGACCACGAGGGCAAAACCTGAATTATTCATGAAATCAAGGAGCCCTGGAGCAGCAGGGTCTGTTTGTGAGCCCGGGCCCTGCAGCGCAGCTCAGCCTCACTGCCCAAAACTTCTGCTTTCAAAGGGACACAGAGAAGGGACGTGACTGAGTTTGCCCGCCCCAGGCACTCCTGAGAGCCGTGAAAAAACAGCTTGGAAACCCCTAAAAATATTTAAATCAGGGTTTTTTTACTATTTAAATGAATATTTAAATGAAAAGCATTCAGGATTCAGCTGCCGAGGAGGGATTTTTGTGCCTTGATAACCTCACCAGGAATCCCAGCTATTCAGGCAGGAGAATGGTCAGGAGGAGGAACGGTCCAGTGCCCATCCAGTGCCACCCCTGCCAGGGCAGGGACACCTCCCACTGTCCCAGGCTGCTCCCAGCCCCAGTGTCCAGCCTGGCCTTGGGCACTGCCAGGGATCCAGGGGCAGCCACAGCTGCTCTGGGCACCCTGTGCCAGGGCCTGCCCACCCTGCCAGGGAACAATTCCTTCCCAATATCCCATCTAAACCCACCGCCTGCACACTCCCCTGGCTGCAGAGCTCAGCGATTCCCTGAGCTCCTGTGGAAGTCCATGGGGTCCCCAGGAGCTCCGAGCCCTCTGCTCCTGCCAGCACCGGGCACGCCCTGCCCAGCGCTCCCCTCCTGAACAGATTCCCTGCACCCTTCCAGGGACATTCTCTTCCCGTGAGTTGCTGGATGAGCCCCTACCCTCCGAGCACTCCAACCATCACCAAGGAGGGGGAAATGAAGGCACAGCTCCTGTAGTGCAGGGTACACGGTGGAACAAACCCGTACCTGCGGCTCTTTATTTGTTACTCCGATCTCCCGCTGCCTCTCCCTGCTCCCGCTGCCTCCCCCGGGGCTGCCGGATAAGGATCAATTCCCTGTTCCTTGGGAGGCGCCGAGGAGGTGAGGACAAACCTATTGAAAACTGCGAGGGCTGATAAGGAACAATAAAATGCACACCAGAAGGAGGAGAAGCGGGGGTGGAATAACCCCTTCCCAAAGAATGAAGGAACTGAGGACACAGACGGGATTCATCCTGGGAACACAGACCTCACCAGGGGCTGCAGCTCCTCGGGGACAGAGACGGGACCCTGGGGGCAGCTGGAGCTGGGCCAGGTGGGGTTGGGATGGAGATCAGGAAAGGCTCTTCCCCAGAGGGTGCTGGGCACTGCCCAGGCTCCCCAGGGAATGGGCACGGCCCCGAGGCTGCCAGAGCTCCAGGGGCGTTTGGACAGCGCTGCCAGGGATGCCCAGGGTGGGGTTGTTGGGGTGTCCACTGAACTGAGGATCCCTGTGGATCCCTTCCCACTCAGGATATTCCAGGATTCCACGATTCTCGGATAAAATGAGTGCTCAGGGCACACGAGGCTGTGGCTGGAGCTGGGGAACATCTCTGGGGGATGCTGGAACCCAAGAGAACAACCCCGAGCAAACCAGGAGGTTTTGGGGAGCGAGGGGGTTCTGTGGGCTTGGCTCTGCCAGGCACAAATGAAATCCCAGGCCATTCCAGGAGCCACAGCTCCTGAGGGAGGCTGAAAAGCAGGGATGGCTCAGGGAAGAGGCAGAGCAATGACTAAAAGCTGGAAAAACACTGACAGAACTGTAATCCCAAACCTCCTCTTTAGCAGCCAATTATGTGGTGCTTTGATGGCAACCTCCACATAAATTGGATTTATTTCCAATCAAACCAAGCCACAGTGAACAAGCAAAGGCACACCGAAGCCCAGAGAGCAGGAACTGGAGTGAGGGAAGTGCAGCAGTGCCCGGAGCGGCTCACAGGGCCGACGAGCTCTTGACTGCAATCTTTAAAGCTCTTTTATAAAACACCTGATTTTCTGTCGGCATTTTCCACTTCGCACAGGTTGTAGCTCAAAGAAATCTTCTGAGCTCTGCTGTACTTGTGGCTGAGGTCAAATATCTGTGAGGAGCCACTCCATGAACTTGGAATTAGGAAGTAACTGTAGGAACACTGCTGCAGGTGTTTGGAGATCTTCTGCCCAAAAACCTGAGGGGGAAACTCCCAAGCAGCATCTACACAGGAAATCTCACGGCCAGGCCTGGGCAGGAGCTTGGATTAAGAAATAAGAAATCACCTCCTTCCCTTTGACAGAGAATTTCAAGTTTTCCTCTATTTTCTACTCTCTCACTCCACTTCCTGCATCAGGAAACCCTGACAGGCTCTGCCACAATGAGAGCACAGCAGAGCTGAGCTGTTGGAGTGCTGCAGCTCCTCTGAAACTATTTCAGATTGGATTTCTTCAGTTTCAAGTCAAAAGGACATCAGCAGGATGTGAAGCAGAGGGAGAGAGCCCAGAGGAGGCCCCGGAGCTGCTCCAGGGCTGGAGCCCCTCTGCTCTGGGGCCAGGCTGGGAGAGCTGGGGGTNTGCCTGGGAGCCGGACCCTTCCCAGCTGAGGAAGGCGAGGCTGCAGGGAGCAGCAGGGGGAACAGAGACCACCCAGACCCAGCTGTGCCAGCCCTGGGAGCCAGGGACAGGGACCCAGAGCTGCAGGCACAGCTGGCAGTGCCCACAGCCTGCTCTCCCCCTGGAAACGAGCAGCCACGTGTGGAAACGCCAGGAACAGACTCTGCACTGGGATTCAGGCATTTAAAAGAGCCATGAATTCATCCCAAGGGAATCTGGAGTTCACCTGGGACACGGGATGTGGCGTTCTGGCCTGGCTGTGCCACAGGAGCAATGGCTCATGGAACCACGGATCCGTGGAAAGCTGTGGGCTGGGAGGGACCCTGTCCTCAGGAGCAGCCCCAGGGCAGGGGCCAGGACCTCCTGGAGCTGCATTCCAGGGAAAAGCCCCGTGCCAGGCACCTCCTGACATGGCCACAGGGCACCCAGGAACTCCCGACCTCTCCCCTCCTCTCTGCTGCAGTCAAGGGCTTGTGTTCCCTCCCTGGGACCCAGGGCAGCACTCAGGGCCAGCTCTGAGATCCCCCAATGAAACCCCCCAATGTTCCTGACAGAGAACTCCAGCAAAAAGAGGCAATTTGTCCCCTTATTTCCCCTGTTCAATAAAGAGTCTGTTCAAGGTCCAGCACAGAGCAGCTCTGGGCTGCTGGGACTTCCTCGGTTTCTCTTCTGAGCCAGGAACAAACCCCTCCCCTCCACCACCCCAAAATTGGGGTAACCTGAATTTCCAGGCTCTGCAAACCAATTAATTCTGCAAATGGAACGGACTGGAGAAGGGGAAGGTGTTTGTGGTGCCCCTGGAAGGCAGAGGCCCAGCTGACAAAGCCCCTGCAGCCCCCACCTGTTCCTTCAGCTCATCCTTCAAAGTTCTGCTTCCAGCCGGGGTCCAGCCGTGCCCCTCCCGTGGTGGAGTTTGAATATTCCCTCAGAATGGTTGGATTGCAGATGAAGTGAGGGGTGTGCGTGGTTCCAGGAGGGCACTGACCCCTTCCCTGCACAGCCTCTGTGCCGTTCCAAGCACAAACACCTGCCAGCAGCTGGAACACGGCTTCCTGACAGAGCATTTGTAAGGAAAAATCAGGGATTGTTTAAAAATAGCATCCAACACTCCTGCAATGAGAGCAGCAAGGGCAAACTCATCCATGGGGATGCTGAGCCAGCACTCGTCTCCCTGTAAATGGGAATACAACTGTGCTACTCATCTGGATCTCATCACCTCATCCCAGCAAATCGCGTGAGCAACTTCCAGGAAAACCAACATGGAAATATGGAACCAGGGCAGGTTCTTTCCTGCTTTGTTCAGCAGCAGGGAACAGCCAATTCCTGCACTCACACTGCTCAGCAGGGGTTTGGGAACGAGAAACGTGTCTCTGCTTCCCTGCACAATCCCAGAGTCATTAAAGTTGGGAAAGAGCATC
>VYXC01000310.1:93620-116847 GCA_013397175.1 Platysteira castanea
CTACCCCGTTTCGCTCTGTTGGAAGGAGGAGGCACCAGCCCACGCTGCCTGTGAGAAGTTCTTTAACAAACGAGCAAAGAAAAAGAGGATCACGGAGTGACTTAGGTTGGAAAAGACCCCCAAGCTCATCGAGTCCAACCTGTGACTGACCACCTGTTTGTGTTCCACTCCGTCCTTCCCCCTGAATAAATTAACATAAAATAAATCAGTAGGAAAGTACAAAACGTACTCACCCAAACCCAATATTCGCCGAGAGAAATGCAACCACACCAAAGAAGGTGCCACGCTGAGCTGGACGTGCTGGGGCTTAGGGCAGGAATATCGTGGTTCTCTTGAACCCATCCAGTGCCACCCCTGCCGCGGGCAGGGACACTTCCCACTGTCCCAGGCTGCTCCAGCCTGGCCTTGGGCACTGCCAGGGATCCAGGGGCAGCCACAGGTTCTCCGGGCACCCTGTGCCAGGGCCTGCCCACCCTCCGAGGGAGAATTCCTTCCAGTTAATTAATAGATGATTCATAAATTGCCACTCTAATAGAGATTATTGCACCATGAAATGTGGCCTCTGGCACACACAAACCAACCAAATCAAGACCTAAATCCCACCCACCTCCTCCAGCACTGAGAGGTTCTTTAGGTTTGCCTGAAGCCCGATTTCAGGAAGTTTGAATAACAGAATCATGCAGTCCCAGAAAGGGCTGGGTTGGAGGGGGCCTTAAAAATCCATCTTGCTCCAACTCCCTTCCATGGGCAGGGACACTTCCAGTGGATTTATGGCACCAAAGAGGAAAAGTTACAACAGCTTCCCTTGGTTGTTTATTCCATCTCTATCTTGATCAGACTAAGAAGATTCTTAACTGGAATTTGTTTGGCTTCAGCCTAAGGATTAAACCCAGGGCTCAGCTCCTTCTGAAGGACAGAAGGGATTCTATCCAATGCTGGTAACAGGGTTACTTCCAGCCCCATGACTGTAAATACAGGTACTGGGGGGTGTTAATGGGTATTAAATCAATACTGGCCACATCTGTCACTGGGTGATGTCACACAGTCCCTCACATCTCTGCCAGGCAGCTGCTGGGAGCAGCCTTGTGACACCAGCAAAGGATCGTGGCAAGACTGATGAATAAACAAGAATTCAAAATAAATTCAAAATGAACCCCCAGAGAATTAAACCCCAGCGCCGGGGGTCCCAGTTCCTGCTGCTGGGTGATGTCATGATATCACACTATCACAAGATCTCACTGTCACAGCCAGCCCTCCCCCAGGCTGCCACAGCAGAGGTTCCTCCCCTGTGCACGCACCCAGCGCCTGCCATGGAAACACATGAAAGGAGCTCAGAATGCAGCCAAGTTCTGCTCTGGCAGGGACAATCAGGGCAGCTGCAGCACAGCAGGAACAGCTCCTGCTCCCAGCTCTGCAGTGGAACAGCAGAAAAATGCTCCTGGAAAAACCAAACCCACAGGTTGCTCCTGCCATGGCAGGGACACCTCCCACTGTCCCAGGCTGCTCCCAGCCCTGTCCAGCCTGGCCTTGGGCACTGCCAGGGATCCAGGGGCAGCCACAGCTGCTCTGGGCACCCTGTGCCAGGGCCTGCCCACCCTCCCAGGGAACAATTCCTTTCCAGTATTCCATCTGTCCCTGCCACAGGGTGGCTGTGTCACCTCCATAACACTTTAAAATCCAGGATTTAATGGCAGGAGTTTGCATTAGGTGGGTCCAGAGCCAGGGGAAAAGGGCCATGTCATACCCCAAAACCCCACTGTGGTGATGGAGCACTTCAAGTGACTCCTCCCAGGCAAAGGGATCTGTGCAAACACCATCTCTGCTCCTCCAACCACACAGGGCAAGCAGGGATCACCACTCTCCATCACACACTCTGCCATTCCAGAAAAATGGGCAGCTGAGTGAACTGACACCTAAACCCGAGCATGATTTGCATGGAATTACTCTCTAACAGGGAACTCCCACCTGGACACAGAACCCCCGAGGCTGGAAAAGCCCTCCCAGCCCATCGAGGCCAACCTGTGCCCAATCCCCACCTTGTCCCCAGCCCAGGGCACTCAGTGCCACCTCCAGGCCTTCCTTGGACACCTCCAGGGATGGGGACTCCAAACCTCCCTGGGCAGCTCCTGCCAAGGCCTGACCACCCTCTCCAGGCACAAATTCCTGCTGATGTCCAACCTGAACCCCCCTTGAGGCCATTTCCCCTTGTCCTGTCCCTGTTCCCTGGGAGCAGAGCAACAGCTACAACCTGGAGGAGGATGCAGGGAGGTCAGGGAATNTCCATCTGTCCCTGCCACAGGGTGGCTGTGTCACCTCTGTAACACTTTAAAATCCAGGATTTAATGGCAGGAGTTTGCATTAGGTGGGTCCAGAGCCAGGGGAAAAGGGCCATGTCNGCAGAATGCACCAAAACAGCAGGAAATGTCCAGTTTTGCTATTCCTGACCCAGCCTGGCTGCAGGAATGCAGATGAAGGTGACTTCAGCAACACTCACTTATTCCGTGTCGTGTGAGGGGAGGCAATCCCTGATTCCCTGGGGATGCACGTCCGGGGCTCCAGCAGTGCATCCCGCAAAATCCCCGACTCTGAGGCTCCATTAACACTTCTGTCTGCATTTTTCATATCTCCTAAAGCAGTGAGAAACACTGAGAGAGAAGAGCTCCCACCACACAGGGAACATCAGCCTGACTGGAATTCCGAGTGGATTTAAAAACACTCTTGGTGTTAAAGGTTCAGCAGGGAAATTCCAGCACCAATGTGGTAATCGATTCCAACAATTATCTCCTTACATTCGCTATTGAAAAGATCTTGTTTGGATGCCCAGAGCAGCTGTGGCTGCCCCTGGATCCCTGGCAGTGCCCAAGGCCAGGCTGGATGGGGCTTGGAGCACCCTGGGACAGTGGGAGGTGTCCCTGCCCATGGCAGGGGTGCACTGGATGGGCTTTAAGGTCCCTTCCCACCCAACCCAGTCTGGGACTCTCTGATTTTCACATTTCATATTCGTTACTCTGCAGGTGTCTCCATTCAGCTCCTGCTCTGTGTCCTCTGTTAAACCCATCTGCAAAGCTCCAGGATGAAGTTTAATTTCTCTAGGGTTGGAATTTAAGAGATATCCAACCATTCCTTAACCCCCAGGGGCTACACTTGCACTCCTTGAGTCCTCGGCTGGAGAGCTGCCCCATTCCCAAACCTTTTTCCAGTCCCTGACCCATCTCCAGCGGCCTCTCAGGCCCTTTGGTCTTTCCACAGGGTTTTCCAGCCAGGATCACACCACCAAAGGGAGCCTCTCCTGTTGCTCCTCCTGGCTCTGGTCACCATCCTTGGTTACAAAATCACCCTGAAAATGCATATTCAGCCACCTGCAGACCATGACCTCCAAAATTTGCTGTTGAGCTATTCTGCCCAGCACATTTTCCCTTCAACTGGCTTCATTCCCAATATTTTCTCACTCTCCTTTATTTTGTACGTTTCCCTCCTCATGGAAATGAGTGCTAATGGCACAGAACTCTGCAGGGCTCAGCTTGACAGCCCCCTCCTTACCCTTCCTTTTGCAGCTACGCTGAGGCCAAGGAGAGAAACAATCCTCATGGAATCAAGGAATCCCAGACTGGTTGGGGTTGGAAGGGACCTTAGAGCTGATCTCGCTCCAACGCCCCCAGCCACGGACTCCTCCCCATCTCCTGTCAGGGTGGGGCTTCGTTTATTGTCTTCTCAATCCTCCAGTGCTCATAATTAACTCATCGTGGCCACAGCCCCACGTCATTACTGCCAGTGACCCCCGCAGCAATGACCCTCCGGGCTGGGTGACCCTGCCCAGGTGCCCGGGGCTCCAGGGGCACCTCCCTGCTGCCAGCTCAGCTCGGCTTCCCCTGCTCTGCTCTCCCTCCCCACCAGCTGTGTCACTTTGCTCTGGGTGACCTCAGCCCCGCGTCCCCAGGCAGTGACATCGCCTGGATCTGCTTCCAGTGCCCGGCACCTCCCCGGTGCTCCCAGTGCTCCCAGACACATCGGCCCCCGGCAGAGGCCAAACTGGGAATTACCTCAAAGGGCAGCTGGGACTGGGAGCACAGACAGAGCGCTCCAGCATCCTGCTGGGTCACCCCGCAGCATCCCAGAGCCCCTGGGGATGGAAAAGATCCCAACACCATCCAGTCCAACCTGTGCCNAAATTTGCTGTTGAGCCATTCTGCCCAGCACATTTTCTCTTCAACTGGCTTCATTCCCAATATTTTCTCACTCTCCTTTATTTTGTACGTTTCCCTCCTCATGGAAATGAGTGCTAATGGCACAGAACTCTGCAGGGCTCAGCTTGACAGCCCCCTCCTTACCCTTCCTTTTGCAGCTACGCTGAGGCCAAGGAGAGAAACAATCCTCATGGAATCAAGGAATCCCAGACTGGTTGGGGTTGGAAGGGCCCTTAGAGCTGATCTCGTTCCAACGCCCCCAGCCACGGATTCCTCCCCATTTCCTGTCAGGGTGGGGCTTTGTTTATTGTCTTCTCAATCCTCCAGTGCTCATAATTAACTCATCGTGGCAACAGCCCCACGTCATTACTGCCAGTGACCCCCGCAGCAATGACCCTCCGGGCTGGGTGACCCTGCCCAGGTGCCCGGGGCTCCAGGGGCACCTCCCTGCTGCCAGCTCAGCTCGGCTTCCCCTGCTCTGCTCTCCCTCCCCACCAGCTGTGTCACTTTGCTCTGGGTGACCTCAGCCCCGCGTCCCCAGGCAGTGACATCGCCTGGATCTGCTTCCAGTGCCCGGCACCTCCCCGGTGCTCCCAGTGCTCCCAGACCGATCGGCCCCCGGCAGAGGCCAAACTGGGAATTACCTCAAAGGGCAGCTGGGACTGGGAGCACAGACAGAGCGCTCCAGCATCCTGCTGGGTCACCCCGCAGCATCCCAGAGCCCCTGGGGATGGAAAAGATCCCAACACCATCCAGTNAGGTGAGTCCCTCACCACCAGCTCATTGCACAATCGCTGCCCCTCTGCCAAACCGCAGCCTGGAAACAACTCACCCACAACTCCTAATCCATTATTTACATTCTTTGCTACCAATTTTTGTCTTTCCTCCCTCCCTCAAAGAGCACAGCTGTTTTTTTCCCTTCTAAGCCTTGTTTTCCCTGGAACCTTTGGCCAAGTATTGTTAAACTGCCCCCAGTTATTCATATTTTCATTCTGTATTTACTCAGCTGGAGCAGATCTCAGCTTTTCCTGAGTCTGCCCCCCAGCATTTATTTGTAGGTGCTGATGTTGCTCCTCCTTTACACAAATCAAATACACTCAGCCCCTGGTCCCTGACACCCCCGCAGCGACTCTCTGGGGCCTGGAGCAATTCCTGTTTGGAGCTGAGCTCCAGCAGAAAATCTCCCCTGGCTGCAGCCCCTCTCACACTTAAAAACCAGGTGGGAGGGGTTTATTGCTATTTTTGTTTCAGTGGTATCACAGAAGGCCCAAAGGCCTCATGGCCCTCAGACAAAACCCCAGTGGGTCCTTTTTGTCCTACTTCCCTTTGATTTCCATGGGATTTGGTGTTGGATATACGTCATCTGCTTCCAGTGTTTCTGCACCAGTGTCTGTTGTTCCCAGAGTTGTCCTTGGACCATTAGGCCCCATTTCCCAATACTTTGGCTTTTTAGGACATTGTTTTTTACATTTAATTAAAGCTGTCAGCACTGAGCAGATGTCTCTGAGCCGCCGAGCTGCTGCCAGGAGTGTCCGGGCAGCTGTCCCAGTCCCTGCAGGAGGTGTCCGGCCCTGTCCCCATGTCCCTGTCCCTGCAGGAGGTGTCCATCCATGTCCTTGTCCCTGCAGGAGGTGTCCGGCCCTGTCCCCATGTCCCTGTCCCTGCAGGAGGTGTCCATCCATGTCCTTGTCCCTGCAGGAGGTGTCCGGCCCTGTCCCCATGTCCCTGTCCCTGCAGGAGGTGTCCATCCATGTCCTTGTCCCTGCAGGAGGTGTCCGGCCCTGTCCCCATGTCCCTGTCCCTGCAGGAGGTGTCCATCCATGTCCTTGTCCCTGCAGGAGGTGTCCGGCCCTGTCCCCATGTCCCTGTCCCTGCAGGAGGTGTCCATCCATGTCCTTGTCCCTGCAGGAGGTGTCCGGCCCTGTCCCCATGTCCCTGTCCCTGCAGGAGGTGTCCATCCATGTCCTTGTCCCTGCAGGAGGTGTCCGGCCCTGTCCCCATGTCCCTGTCCCTGCAGGAGGTGTCCATCCATGTCCTTGTCCCTGCAGGAGGTGTCCGGCCCTGTCCCCATGTCCCTGTCCCTGCAGGAGGTGTCCATCCATGTCCTTGTCCCTGCAGGAGGTGTCCGGCCCTGTCCCCATGTCCCTGTCCCTGCAGGAGGTGTCCATCCATGTCCCTGTCCCTGCAGGGACGCCCAGCCCTGTCCCCATGTCCCTGTCCCTGCAGGAGGTGTCCATCCATGTCCCTGTCCCTGCAGGGATGCCCAGCCCTGTCCCCATGCCCCTGTCCCTGCAGGGATGCCCAGCCCTGTCCCCACCTGGACATCCCCAGGGCCATCCACTCCTGCTGGGCTCCCGGGATCCTGCCCTGAGCATCCTCCAGCCCCTGGCACCTGCCCACAGCCCCTGCATCCCACAGCCTCTGGGAAAGGGAACAGGCAGTGCCAGCTGAGAAGGGACAGGCAGCGATGGGTTGGGGAGGGAAAGGCAATGATGGACTGGAAAGGAAAAGGCAGTGATGGACTGGAAAGGAAAAGGCAGTGATGGACTGGAAAGGAAAAGGCAGTGCCAGGCTGAGGATTGCCTGTTCCCGGCTCAAAGCCCAGAGCAAACCCGGGGGCACTTCTCCCCCAGCTCCTCCCGTGGCTCCTGTGTCACAACACAACCCCAAGGTGAGACTGCCCCAGCCTCTGCCCTTCCCTGCCTCCCTGGGTCTGAAATGTGCTGGATCCATCAGGCAGTCCTGGCTAAGGAAGGAATTCCTCAGGCTCGGTGATCTGAGGCCCAGGTCAGATCTTGGCTCGCCGTTTTGGGATGAGCTCCTGCAGCCCTCCCGAGCACAGGCACTTCTCACACCATCCCTCGCTGCCTTCCTGCTCCTGCTCCTGCCACTCCCGACTCCTCCAGGTTCTATGGAGCTCTGACTCTGCAAACTGCCTGTTCTCCCGGGAACGCTGGGGAAAGCAGCACGGAAGGAATCAGCACAGAGGAAAATCTACAGGGAAAAACATGAATGGATTCGTGACCTGATGGGATTTGAAACAAAAGATGTTTGCGGTGAGGCTGAGCAGGGCCCTTCCCTAAACCCAGATTTAGGGCTACGGTGAGCTCCTGGCACTTCCTGGCCAAGGAAATGCCAGGTTGGGAAAGGAAAGGGCAATGCCAGGCTGGGAAAGGAAAAGCTGTGAAGTGTAGGGAGGGAAAAGGCCATGGACTGTGGGGAAGGAACAGGCAATGCTGTGGACAATGGACAGCCCTGTCCTTGGGGTCTGATGAGCCATTTGTTTGGAGAAGTGGATGAATTCCTTAGAAGTGACTCCAGTTCTGAACTGAGCAGCAGCAGAACTGACCCCTGAGTTCTTCCCAGCTTGAGTGCAACTGCCCCGAGGAAACCAGGAGAGAATTCATATTCCATGGAATCAGATCAATCCCTCACTGCACGGCACCAAAGCAAGCGCTGGGAAAGGTGGGGAATCCTCAGGGAGGCAGGAACCAGAGGGAACAAGCACAGAGCAGGGCAGGAACCAGCTCCAAGCCCTGCTGGGGCCAGCCCAGCGTGGCAGCTCCTGGGGCAGGCCAGCTCTGGAGCTCTACGCTGCTCACACCAGGAAGCCACACTACGAAAAGCTCCGCAGGTCTCACCTTTCCAATATTTTGGCAATTTAGGCTCCAGCTTTTCCTTAAGGGATGCCACACTGTTAAAGGAGCGAGCAGAAGAGCCAGTCAGTGGAACCATCGGGACCTGGGAAGGGCTGGAGCAGCACAGCCTGGTGTGGGATGGGCAGAGGGAAGGGACATCCACAGCCCAGCACCCTGGGTTCCCTGTTCAGGGGCTGGGACACAGAAACCACTCCCAGAAGAATCTGGTGCTCATGATGTCAAATAAACCCAGAGGAGCATCAACTCCCCTCACTCTCAGACTGCTCCACACTCATGAAAAGGGGAGAGCTCCATTTTCCTGGAATTAGATCCCAGTGCTGCTCCTCCTCACTCTCACCTACAGGTGTGAGGAGTTTTTCTAAGGTTTATTTGGAGGCTGACTTCAGTTCGTTTGGGTTTTTTTCTCTCAGTTTTTACTTTTGAGGTGAAAACTGACAAACTGGGGAAGCAGAGGGACCTCAGGCTGCTCAGACCAACACCAGTGCAATGGGATTATTCCATTAAAACATCCCATGAGTGCCACAGTGAGGTCACAGCACCAGGGTGACAATAATGCCATGGAGCTGGACCCACAGAGGACACAGATGTGAGGCCAATGCCCCAGGCAGCACCAGGAGCTGACCCCTGCAATGGGTCTGACATTGCCCTGTTTGGAACATTTAATTTACCATAAACGAGAAACCAGAGCCTGATCCAGCCCAGGGGTGAGTGAGAGGTGACACCGGTGGGGACAGGGAGATGCCAGAGCTGGAACAGCCAGGCCTGGCTCCAGCTGCATCCAACACCTCCTGCAGCTCTTCCCTTCTACAGCAGACTCTTCACACCACCGCAGCCTTCACATGATTTCCCAGAGAAATACTTATAACCCAGCACTGAAAACTCATCATTCCAACCCTGGGGCTGCTCCCTGCCCCGAGCCCCGAGCCCAGCCAGGCACGAGGCCTCTGCTCTGTGCTGAGGAGGAGGAGGAGGAAGAGCAGGAGGGGGTTCGGGGGTACTCACACGATGTGGGCCAGGTCCAGGGGCTTCTCGGGCTGCTCGGGGAACAGCGGCCGGGGCGGGTCCCTGCTGGGCACACAGCCCAGGGATTTGCTGATGGCGTGGCTCAGCTTCTTCGCCGGGGATTTCTGGGATTGGGAACAACGACAGGAGCCGGGTGAGGCTTGGGAAGAGCAGGGTGTGGTCAGAGAGAGGTGTGAAAAACAACACAAGTGCAGGAAAGGGCAGAACACCCAGAAATACCCTGTCCTGTTACACCATTCCTGGGAAATCGGTGCACACACCGCACTGGGGAACAAGTTCTGGGAGGCTTTTCAGTGCTCTAGTATTGAAAATTGAAAGTTTTAACAAAATTATGTAAGATTAGGAAATAAACCAATTACCCGGGGGTTCTCTCAGGAATTAAGCCCATCCCATTAAGAGATTTTTACACTCACTCTCTGAACACAGAGGGTGCATTCTGAGGGGAGGGCAGAGACCCTGGGGCAGGAGCAGGCACTTCCTGATTTTCTGTCCATTACAGGCAAAGCCGAGGTGGGACACGGTGTTGGGACAGGCAGGAATGACTTTATCTCCTTGCACAACTTCCCTCAGTTGTGCTAAAGGACCTCTCAGGATCAGTGATCCGGGATATCGGGAATGCTGGGAGGAAGGCTGGTGACAAGTGTTCCCACACCCACAGGAATGGGGACCTGCCCCAAGCCATGACCAGAAAATGGGGTTTAAATCCCATCCTGACTTACAAAATTAAGTCTGAAAATGATACTGCACCCACCAAGCTCCCACCAGTGATGTGGGAGGCCTGGTGATGGTCTTTTCTGGCCTTCATGATTCCATGGTTAGGGGAGCTCACACATAACCTGGCAGCTCCCTTAGCTCCTCTCACTCACTGACATCCCAGGAAAGTGTAACTCCTGTCTAACTACTCCTGTGGGATTCGTTACAGCTCCTGTACAACATTCCAAAGTGGAACTGGGACCAATTCCCAAGGCACATTAAAATTAAAATTCAGATTAACATTGGTTCAGATAGGAGCCCAGGCTCCCCAGGACAGGAGTTACACCCAGAGCTACAGCAAACACCATCAGTACCTGGCAATTACTGACAATTAGCAGCACTTACTACCAATGGAGTGAGCTGTTAGTAATTAATAAAGCAGTGAGAGCCCCCAGCTCTGGGATTCTTGGTTTAGGCAACACAGGCAGGGCATAACCAGGAACTCTTTTTGGAGACCTTGGGTATGAGGAAGTTTTCCTGCCCATGGACTTAGAGGGTTTGTAGTAGCTTGGGAGGCATCGAAAGGATAAGGCAAAATCCCAGAATACGTTAGGCTGGAAAAGCCCTCCCAGCCCATCCAGTCCAACCTGTGCCCCATCCCCACCTTGTCCCCAGCCCAGGGCACTCAGTGCCACCTCCAGGCCTTCCTGGGACACCTCCAGGGATGGAGACTCCAAACCTCCCTGGGCAGCCCCTGCCAAGCCCTGACCACCCTTTCCAGGCAGGAATTCCTCCTGATGTCCAACCTGGCCCTGCCCTGGCCCAGCCTGAGGNTTTCCCGGCCCGGCGCGCTCGGAGGGGCCGCGGAGCCCCGTGCAGCCCGTCCGCGGTGTGTGCGTGCCCTCTGCTGGGAAATGTCCCGCTACAGCCGCGGTTCCCGCTCACCGGGCCCCTCACACGGCCCGGAACGTGCGGGGCCGGGCGGGCCCACAGCGCCTCGGGCCCCGCGGGGCCGCCCCGGCGGGAACGGCGGAGATCGGGCCCCGTGAGGAGCAAAACCTCCTCAGCAGCTCCGGCAGCGGCCCCGGAGCGGGGAGGGGCTGCGTCTGCTCCAGATCCCAT
Source organism: Platysteira castanea (assembly GCA_013397175.1). Taxonomy (NCBI): domain Eukaryota; kingdom Metazoa; phylum Chordata; class Aves; order Passeriformes; genus Platysteira; species Platysteira castanea. The sequence goes on from VYXC01000310.1 coordinate 104,302, forward strand.
CAATATTCCATGGAAACGCTTCCCGGCCAGCCAGGGATGGCAGCGGTACCGAGGCCCCCGTGCGCGTCCCCCGGCACGGGGAGGGCGGGCAGAAATCCCAAATGTTCCATTATTTACGGCAGGGGAGGCGCCTGACCCACCCCCGGCTGGCAAATCCCCCAAATCCCAGCCCAGGGAGAAGCTCGGGATGCCCTGGATATCCGAGGGTTCAGGGAGAGATCGCCCGAGTGCCACGGACCCGCCCAAACCCCTCTAATCCTCGGCTCCGGGCCCTGCTGTGTGTACGTGACTCGCGGCCCCTTCCGAGGCTCTTAAATAAAACCAAAACTGAAACAGCCCACAAGCAAAAATTCGGGCAGTGTTTCAAGGGTTTCATCCCTCCAAACAGGCCCCAGCCAGCAGCGGGTTCATGCAGCAAAACCTCCTTAAAAACAGGTCTTTAGCTGAGCTTATCCATAGAGAATCACTGTGGTTAGAGATTCTAATATATTTCATCACCATATTAAATATATAGAGGTATAGAAAATATCTCAATGCTATGTGTATCAAAAAATTATCAAAGGTACCTCAGAACTGCAGGAAAAAGGAGCTATAATAAATATGTATGTAATAATATATTAATATTTATATCAGCTATAATGCCATTAAAAACTATATTGATCATATTAATCATAAGTATGGAGATATTTATTATTGAGCTTATTCTGGGTCGTAGGGCTCCAAAACTTTGAAGATATACTGGGCAAGACTGAATTAGCCCTGGCTGCACTGAAAAGGCAGGAAGGGACATTTCTTGTTTCAGTGCAGGAGAGCAGCAGCCCATCCCTGCTGCCCCTGGGCTTTCACTCCAGGAGCTGTCGCTGAGTGACCTCACCAGGAGCTCACTGAACACCAGCACAGCCCACAGACAAAATAAGATTTTTTTTTAAATTAAGACTTAATTTCAATTTTCATAAAATTAACTTGCAAGACTTGGGGAAATTAAAAAATTAAAAGGAAATAATATGTAAGAGATGTCTCTCCCAAAGGTTCCTCTTCTGTGCTGGGTTTATAGGAGAGAGCCCCGTGCTCTACAAACCCCATAATCAAGGCAGGGACACCTCCCACTGTCCCAGGCTGCTCCCAGCCCCAGTGGCCAGCCTGGCCTTGGGCACTGCCAGGGATCCAGGGGCAGCCACAGCTGCTCTGGGCACCCTGTGCCAGGGCCTGCCCACCCTCCCAGGGAACAATTCCTGCCCAAGATCCCATCCAGCCCTGCCCTCTGGCAGTGGAAGCCATTCCCTGTGTCCTGTCCCTCCATGCCTTGTCCCCAGTCCCTCTCCGGCTCTCCTGGAGCCCCTTTAGGCCCTGGCAGGTCCCTTGGAACTTCCACTCCTCCCATTCACATTTTACCTAAAAATCCACTTATTCTGTACAGCCCAGTCAGAACCAACTGCCCCAAAAGCCGAGAGTGGATCAAAGTGAGGTGACAAATTCCCAGATCCTGGTGCCAGGATGGGGCACAGCCCCTCCAACCCGAGTCACTGCCAGCTCAGGCCAGAGGCTTCAGAGGGGAACACTGGCCTGGAGCTACCCTGGAATGTCCCAGGCCAGGCTGGACACTGGGGCTGGGAGCACCCTGGGACAGTGGGAGGTGTCCCTGCCCATGGCAGGGGTGGCACTGGATGAGTTCTGAGGTCCCTTCCCACCCAAACCATTCCATGTTTCTATCATTTAGACTTGTCTTTGTACTAAAAATCCCAGCCTGGATTTATATGCGTTTAAGGGAATAATAACCTACAGTTAGCTGGGATTAAACATTCCAGAAGTTTATTACCCACAGAGCTTTAAAAAGGACAAAAGAATTTTCCTCTGCCTCCCAACTCCTGCCTGGTATTCAGCCCAATTTTCTAAATTAACCAGTAATGCTATAATGGCTCTTCCCTATGAAGATAACCATTAATTACAATCCTATCATCATCTGAACTTCTCTTTGAGTAACTGAAAGGTTGGGCTTAATCTTTTGCTATAAAATAGGTTTTTCTCCATAAAATTGTCTATTATTTCTCGAGCTGTGATTATCATCCAGCCACCAAACTGCACGGCATTGCTCAGATCACTTCTGTAAGGCTTTGGAATTAAGAGTTTTCCAGGCATGTATTTACACCTGGCAGGAGAACGACAATACTACATTTTTCTCTTAAAGTAATACTGTCTTTAAAGATGCCACTGGATAAAGGTCCTGCCCAAGCACTGAACTCACGGTCACTGGTTTGTCTTTCTGGGCAGCACAGGCACTGCCACAAACCATCACTATGTGTAATTCCAGAATCACTGAGGCTGGAAAAGCCCTCCAGGATCACCGACTCCAACCTGTGCCCCATCCCCACCTTGTCCCCAGCCCAGAGCTCTCAGTGCCACCTCCAGGCCTTCCTTGGGCACCTCCAGGGGTGGGGACTCCAAACCTCCCTGGGCAGCTGTGCCAGGGCCCTCTGCCCCAGCCTGGAACATTCCAGGGTGACCCAGGGGCTGGACCTGGCACTTGGCCTTGTTGACCCTCGCCCATGGATCCACCCAGCCTGTGCTGACCCCTCTGCAGAGCTCCCTGCCCTGCAGCAGATCCCATCCCACCCCTGGGGCTGTCCCTGAGCTGACCCAGGGTGCTGCCCTCCACCCCCGTGTCCAGAGCATCCCTGGAGGTGCTGAGCAGGGCTGGCCCAGCCCTGAGCCCGCTGGTGCCCGTTCCCAGCTGGATGTGCTGCATCCCCAGCTCTCCCTGGGCCCGGGGCTGTCCCACCCAGGAATAAATCCTGAACCCAGTCCAACTCCCCTGTTTACACCCTTTGGTGTTTGGAGAACTGGAAAAGCCCCACTGAGCAGTTCTGCTCCAGACCCTGAACATTCCTGAGGGAATCAGCCCAGAGAGGCTGCTCCAGCCCCAGCTGGAACAGGAGGAACATCCTCACCCAGGAGGAACATCCTCACCCAGGAGCAGTGCCCTTACCCAGGATAAATGCCCTCACCCAGGAGCAGTGCCCTTGCCCCCAAGAAATGCCCTTGCCCCCAAGAAATGCCCTCACCCAGAATAAATGCTCTTGCCCCCGAGGAATGCCCTTGCCCAGGACGAATGCCCTCACCCAGGACGAATGCCCCTACCAAGGATAAATGCCCCCACCCAGGACAAATGCCCTTGCCCCCAAGAAATGCCCTCGCCCAGGAGCAGTGCCCTCGCCTAGGAGGAATGCCCCCACCAAGGATAAATGCCCTCACCCAGGAGGAATGCCCTCACCCAGGACGAGTGCCCTCGCCCAGGACGAGTGCCCTCGCCCAGGACAAATGCCCTCACCCAGGAGGAATGCCCCCACCCAGGAGGAGTGCCCTCGCCCAGGAGGAATGCCCCCACCCAGGAGGAATGCCCCCACCCAGGAGGAATACCCCACCTAGGATAAATGCCCTCACCCAGGAGGAGTGCTCCTTCATCTGGTGCTGGTTGCTGTGGGGGCCGCTGGCGTGGCCGCGCCAGAAGCAGTTCTGGCAGAGCTGGTAGTTGTGGCACTGCTGGCACCGGTACCGGAAGCCCATCATGCTCTCACAGTGGCAGTACGNGAGTGCCCTCACCCAGGAGGAGTGCCCTCACCCAGGAGGAGTGCCCTCACCCAGGAGGAGTGCCCCACCTAGGATAAATGCCCTCACCCAGGAGGAATGCTCCTTCATCTGGTGCTGGTTGCTGTGGGGGCCGCTGGCGTGGCCGCGCCAGAAGCAGTTCTGGCAGAGCTGGTAGTTGTGGCACTGCTGGCACCGGTACCGGAAGCCCATCATGCTCTCACAGTGGCAGTACGAGCACTCCACGGGGTGGAAGACTTGGAGACGGGGAGAAAAGCAAAGAAAAAACAAGTTTAAGTGAGTTTCAGGTGAACCTGGAACATCCCATTTCACTGGAGCTTCCAGACCACCCCCAGGTTCTTCAGCACTCGTTATTCCAGGCAGGATTTTGAGGGCAGAGCAGGGAATTTTGGTACCATTGGCCCTAAGATGAAGTTGGTGATAACACAGCAGTTCCACCTGACATGTTCTGACAATATTTAGATGTCTGCCTCCCTGGGCACGCTCAGAATTCCCCAGGGAAGCCCAGCAAAGCTGAGCACAGGTAGGAGTGGCAGGGAAGCAGCAAAGCTGCATCACACCAGCTGGATCTGGCTGGATTCTGCCTCAGGAGATCCCTGGGCCCCAGAGCCCTCTTCAGAGAGGCCAATTCCTGGTCCAGACCCCCTCTCACCCCTCGCTCCTCCCCCCTGCACCTCCACAGCTTCCAGGGAGGAATTCCCCATGTGCCTCTGAATTGGAACATCCAGAGAACTGAGCTCAGTCTGAGCTGCAGAGGCACCACCAGGGCTGGGCTAAAATAAATATCAATAAATCCTTCTTTTCCCTGTTCCACCTGCTCCACTCAGGTCTTGGGAAGAAACCAAAGAGGAATGTGAGCATGAGGGGAAGGAGATGAGACCTTCCCATGGCAAATGCATCCCGAAATGTGAGGCATGAAACAGAATCAGGGCCTGCCCACCCTCCCAGGGAACAATTCCTGCCCAATATCCCATCCATCCCGGCCCTCTGGCAGTGGGAAGCCATTCCCTGTGTCCTGTCCCTCCAGCCCTTGTCCCCAGTCCCTCTCCAGCTCTCCTGGAGCCCCTTTAGGTCCTGGCAGGGGCTCTGAGCTCTCCCTGGAGCCTTCTCCTCTCCAGGTGAGCACCCCCAGCTCTCCCAGCCCAGCTTCATGCAAAGTCCTCCCCCCCCTTCTCAGAACTGTCCCTTCTCCTCCCAGGCAGCAGAGATTCCTGCTGATAAAAGGGAACAGAAGCACCACAGAACCCAAAAACTAACATCCTGATGTGGGAAAGCAATAACAACTCTCTGATAACAGAAACCACGAGGCAGAACAGGAACAGGGACAGCACTCACTGTCCTGCACGAGGCACGGCCTCAAAATGATGGATAAGGAGAAGATTGGAACAGCCAGGATCAGGGATTATTAGATCAGGGACCAGCAAGATGGGAACAAAAGAGGTGGGAGCTGTTTGGGATGGCTGCAGGGTTTTTGTTTTGTTTTTTCTTGTTTTGAGTTTTTTGTCTGTTTCGGTTTTTTGGTTGTTTTGTTGGTTTTTTGTTTGTGGTTTTTATTTTCTGTTGTCATTTTCTTGGCTTTTGTGGGGTTTGTTTGTTTAGGTTTTTGTTTGTGGTGGCGTTTTTATGGGGGTTTTGTTTGTTTGCTTTCATTTTTCTGCAAGAGCCAAAGCTCAGCTTTGGACGGGAAGCACCCCAGCAGCCAAGCTGGTCCCCTCCTGCTCCTGGCTGCTGCCAGGGAATGCCAGGATCAAATCTCCATAATCCCCTGTTCCCTGGAGTTCATCTGACATTTTAACCAGATCAACCTCCTCACCTTCTGGGCATGATTTCCTGCATGGAAATTGCCCCATCAAAATTAATTTAAAAATCCCAGGATCACAGAGGCTGGAAAATCCCTCCCAGCCCATCGTGGCCAACCTGTGCCCCATCCCCACCTTGTCCCCCGCCCAGGGCACTCAGTGCCACCTCCAGGCCTTCCTGGGACACCTCCAGGGATGGGCACTCCAAACCTCCCTGGGCAGCCCCCGCCAAGGCCTGAGCACCCTTTCCAGGCACAAATTCCTCCTGATGTCCAACCTGGCCCTGCCCTGGCCCAGCCTGAGGCCGCTTCTCCTTGTCCTGTCCCTGTTCCCTGCCAGCACAGCCCGACCCCCCCGGCTGCCCCCTCCTGTCAGGGACTTGTGCAGAGCCACCAGGGCCCCCCGGAGCCTCCTTTTCTCCAGGCTGAGCCCCTTCCCCAGCTCCCTCAGCTGCCCCTCAGACTCAGGAACATTCAGAGAATGTACTTTTTCTCCCACTACACGCTGAAAGCCTGAACTCCACGGGTTTTGCCCTGCTGCTGCTGCTCTCACACACGGCCAGTCTCCATCTCAGGTTCCCAGGACACTGCTCCCAGTCAGGGCTGGAGTGCTCTGGGCCAGGACTGGTGAAGGCACGAGGTGCTGCTACATGGGCAAGGACACAGCACTCCCCTGTGTGAGCAGAGCCCTGCTCTGTTCCCAGCAGGAAATCATCCCAGTTACCATTTTCAACATGGGCGAGCCTGTGCATGAGGGGCAGCCACACAAGGCACTGGGGAGGAGGGTCGGCCATCAGCGTGTCCAGGAACATGTTCAGCATGACCTTCTTCTGCAGGGAGAGCACAGAGAGAGGGGGATTGCAGAGGGAAGCACGCATTTCACACAGCAGGGACACTGCAGCCTCCAACCTCTCTGGGACACAACCCGTGCCCACCAGGAACATCCTGTACTGCCACAGTCATGGCATCAGGGAAGGGTTCGGGTGGGAAGGGACCTTAAAAATCATCCAGTGCCACCCCTGCCATGGCAGGGACACCTTCCACTGCTGCTCCAAGGCTGCTCCAACCCCCAGTGTCCAGCCTGGCCTGGGATCCAGGGGCAGCCACAGCTGCTCTGGGCACCCTGTGCCAGGGCCTGCCCACCCTCCCAGGGAACAATTCCTTCCCAGTACCAAATGTAAATTTGGAGCCTCACTGATTCTGAAATCAAAGGCTGTTTCCTACTGTGTCATATTCCAAATATGCTAATTGCTAATTAACTTATATTTAGTCACTATAAATTTTACATCAAATACTGCAGAAATGTTTCTTCTGGAGCATCATCATGCCCAGAGTCTAAACATTTAATTTTAGGCCTAAGATCAATCAAGTTCATGTTTACAGTTGGTTTAAGGATTATTTATATTATTTACATTACCTCAAATGAGAAACAAATCATTGGAACAATTAAAATACAACTGCGCTGGATTTAAAAATAAACTTGTGTACACAAGGTGTTTATTTTGAACAGATCCAGGAAGCGACTTGTTGAAACTAATTGTCTTAACCCAGTGAAAAACCTTTGAAAAATCAAGAGAAAACAGTAAAAAATGGCATGTTTTATGTTGTGGAAAAGAAATGGGTCATTCCTGCTGTTCTGATGGAGAACAGGGGCGGCCCTTCAAGGAGGGGAAGCAATAAAATGACGGAAAATCCTTTAATTGCTTATTTTGGACTGTTTCAAATGGCTCGGGTGGTGCAGGGGACCTCAGTGACCCCCAGGCCACCCCCCAGCCCCGATGCCCTGGGACCCCACAGCCCAAAGAGCCCAGCCTGACCTGCTGGGGGAAGCAGGTGCGCACCGAGTGCTCCGTGTAGCCGAAGGAAGGGCCCTCGAACACGGCCGTGGGCAGCTTCAGCACCTCCCGCAAGAACTGATCGAACTTGGTGAAAACCATCAGCCCGTTGGAATCTGAGATCTGAGAGAAAATATCTGTAAGAAAATACAATAAAACCCCCCAGTAAATACAGGTTCACTACGGGAAAACGCCCGTCCCTTTGCACCCTGAGGCGTTCCCTTTGTTCTGCTCAGTTCTGGTTTCTGATCTCTGCTATCAAGAGAGGATTTATCACTGCAAGTGTTCCCACGTGCCCTAAGTGCCCCTGTTTCCTCCATCCCATCTCCCCCAGTCTAGAGGAAAGCTCCTGCCAGTGCAGGAACTGGGATGGCGAGGGAGCAGGAAAATTCCAGGGGAACACACCTTGAACCTGAAACTGCAGAAACCCCTCAAGGGAGGCTCCAAGAATGAAAAGCAGCTGGAACAGTGCCAGAGCCAAAGCGGGCAGAACCCCAGGGAAATGTGGGGATGGGGGCAGGGGGACAGCAGGAGCACAACATCCCAGGATCCCTGGGGTTGGAAAATCCCTCCCAGCCCATCCAGTCCAAGCTGTGCCCCATCCCCACCTTGTCCCCAGCCCAGAGCACTCAGTGCCACCTCCAGGCCTTCCTGGGACACCTCCAGGGATGGGCACTCCAAACCTCCCTGGGCAGCCCCTGCCAAGGCCTGACCACCCTTTCCAGGCACTAATTCCTCCTGATGTCCAACCTGGCCCTGCCCTGGCCCAGCCTGAGGCCGTTTCCCCTTGTCCTGTCCCTGTTCCCTGCCAGCACAGCCCGACCCCCCCGGCTGCCCCCTCCTGTCAGGGACTTGTGCAGAGCCACCAGGGCCCCCCGGAGCCTCCTTTTCTCCAGGCTGAGCCCCTTCCCCAGCTCCCTCAGCCGCTCCTGGGGCTCCAGCCCCTTCCCAGCTTCGCCAGGAGCCGTCAGAGGCTGAGGGCACCAACCCCATCCCCAGGTACAGCGCAGGTGGGCAAGTGGGAAGGGGAATCAGATCCCATCTTAGACCTGAGATATTGGGAAGGAATTGTTCCCTGTGAGGGTGGGCAGGCCCTGGCCCAGGGTGCCCAGAGCAGCTGTGGCTGCCCCTGGATCCCTGGCAGTGCCCAAGGCTGGGCTGGACAGGGCTGGGAGCAGCCTGGGACAGTGGGAGGTGTCCCTGGCCATGGCAGGGGTGGCATGGGGTGGGATTTAAGGTCCCTTCCAGCCCAGCCCATTCTGGGATTCTGAGAGCTTTTGTGATGAGAGGAGTTACACTTTTTAAGCAGCTCTGGGGGGACAAATGTGCTCCTGAGAGCAAAAGGGGCTGAGCAGATGTTGCCTGTGTTTGGAAGGGCGGAAGGAGAGGAGGGCGGGGTGCAGCTGCTGCACTCCCTGGCCGAGCTCCTCTCTCTGGATGGACAAAGCCTCCCGAGCCTTGGGAGTCCCCAGTCCCCTCCTCAGAGCTCAGCTCCCCCAGCCCCTGCTCCAGCCACCAACCCACAGCTCCCGTGTCCCAGGAAAGGCAAATCCCAGGAGCAGAGATGCAGAGAGCACGACAAGAGAACAACATCCCAGAAAACAGAACTGTCCTGGGATCCAAAATCTCCTGGGAGAACAGATCTCTCAAACAGCCAGCTGGGCCTCTGAGGCACTCCCAGAGCCAGGGCACTCTCTGAAGGAAGATTTCAGCAACGTTAACAAGACCTAGAATTTCCCAGGATGTGACAGATCCCAGATCTCCTCAGTGGCACTGAACCCTCTCTGCTGTTATTTCAGGCACCAGCAGTAATTAAGCATCAAAAAGCTCATGCTGGCAGAAAAGAACCTTCATTTCAGTGATCAAAACCAGCTTCATAAAAAATGACACTTTCAGAAAGGCCCATTTCTAGTAACTGGAGAAATGATCCCAATCTCCTGAAAGAATGAGCTCAGGAAGAAGCCTACAATGCCTAAGTTAAGAGGGATAAAGCTACCTGGAATTTGTCTCACTGACTGAACAGAGCAGCTTGAACTGAAGGTCCCTTGATGTACTAGGAGAAATGGGGGAAAAGGAAGAAAAAGAAAAAATAAAGTTTTATTTCTGTATTTTAGAAAAATAAGCCAGTCAGAAAAATTAGATTTAACCTGGAAACTGAATGTGGAAAAAAAGTCAGGATGAAAATGCACACAACATGGAAACAACTAAAATTAGAGAGCCACACTTCCAGAATCACAATCCATTCCCTCCAGAAGTGGCCCCTGCACAAGAGCTGGAGGTCTGTGAGGAGCCTGGCAAGGTGGGGTGGGTAGGACACGACACCAGGGTATTCAGAATGGGCTGAATTCCTGGTGGGCTCAGGACGTGCACCTGAGCTGAGCAGGCAGCAGGAGCCCAGTGATCCTAAAGAGAGAGGAATTAAAGGTAAGGAAATCACCTGCAAATGAGAGAGAACAGACCAGGCTGTGCCAGGGGTAAATTAAAAATCCCTCCAAATCCCATCAGCGTTTGTCTGGCAGTTGAAAAAGTCAAAGGGGGAAACTTCCACATGGGGAATTAGCAGTGAAACTGGAAATGATAAAAACCAGGATGTAACTGTATCCTCTCGAAGGGCAGTGGTGACAGGAGGAGAGGGAACGGCCTCAGGCTGGGCCAGGGCAGGGCCAGGCTGGACATCAGGAGGAATTCCTGCCTGGAAAGGGTGGTCAGGCCTTGGCAGGGGCTGCCCAGGGAGGTTTGGAGTGCCCATCCCTGGAGGTGTCCCAGGAAGGCCTGGAGGTGGCACTGAGTGCCCTGGGCTGGGGACAAGGTGGGGATTGGGCACAGGTTGGCCTCAATGGGCTGGGAGGGATTTTCCAGCCTCAGAGATCCTGGGATTCTGTGCTCCTGCCTTGACAGCACCACAAGGAGCTGCTCTGTGAGGAGAGCACAGCCCAGGAAATCAGCTATTCCAGAGGCAGGGAAGGGCCCCACTGAAGCTCTCCCAGTCCACCCGTGCCATCGGACACAGGGACAATCCTGGGACATCGTCCTGTCCCCAGCCAGGGCAGAGACCGAGTTCCCACTGTTCACACGGATCATGGGATGAGGAAACAGTAAAAATACAACTCCCAGGGTTTGCAGAGAGCCTCGTGCTCCAGCCTGCTCAGGGCAGGGCAGCTGGGCTGGGATCCTTCCGGACAGGAGATTTTGGGGGTGAAGTGGGTCAGTCATCAGGGAGACAAGTGGGGAAGAAAGGGGAAAACCAAAGCAGCACAGTCATAACGCTCGGAAGAAATCCAGAATCAGGGAAGAGCTGAGGCAGGGAGATCAGAAGCCTGCTCCTCCCAAGAGCAGATGGCTCGGGCAGGCACATTCCCGGCATGTTCCTCCTCCCTGAGATCCCTGGGCACTCCGCAGCCTTTGATGGATCTGCCTGCAGTGGAAGTGGCTCCAGGAGCAGCCGAGGGCTGTGGGTGTTTGATACCCAGCACATCCTCTGGGAAAGTCAAGGCAGAATTGGTCTCTGCTGCTCCATCTGTCACTGCTCACTCCAGCTGCTGCCCCCGGGTTCCTGTCCTGGAAGGGGGAGGGAGCAGCTGGAAAGGGAAGGAGCTGTTTGCTGTTCCCCACGTTGCTCAGGGTTTTACAGAACACTCTCACCACCTGTGTTCTCTCCAGGCTGAGGAGTCCTGCTCCATGTCCTCGGCCAGCAGGATCTGGGGTTTGGATCATGGGTCGGTTCCACCACCCCAGAGCTGCTGGAGACAGGTGGGAACCTGCTCAGAGGGGAAAGGAACTGAGCCCAGCAGTCAGCAGGGTTCAGGGGAAGGGATGGAGCTGGGAGCACCCTGGGACAGTGGGAGGTGTCCCTGCCCATGGCAGGGGTGGCACTGGATGGGCTTTGAGGCCCCTTCCCACCCAGAGCATGGAAAAATTCTACCTCAGAAGCTGGAATTACAGAGCGAGAAGGTGCAGAGAGCCTCAGGGGAAGCAGAAGATTCACAGGAGCCTCCAACATCCTCAAAGCAGGGAAATGGTGACAACTGTGACACTCCTCTTGGAAAATCAGCCCTCAGGTTTTCCATTTAAAGAAAAGCAATGGGCTTGGGAAGCCTCCTCAGTCCCGGGCTCAGGATCAGCAGGAGCTGGAACATGTGGAGTCCTCACCCCTGGAGGTGTCCCAGGAAGGCCTGGAGGTGGCACTGAGTGCCCTGGGCTGGGGACAAGGTGGGCATTGGGCACAGCTTGGACTGGATGGGCTGGGAGGGCTTTTCCCACCTCAGTGACTCTGGAATTCTGGGATTCCCAGCACAGCTCCAGGTCAGTGTAGAGATCACTGAATCAGCAGAAAAAAAGCCTCCAGAACTCAACACAACAAACGCAGGGAAGGGAAGGGAAGGTTCCAGAGACGCTCGGATTGCCGGGAGTACTCACATCTGAGCTTGTCCAGGATCTTGCCCCCGCACATGGTGGCCAGCATGGCTTTCACCGAGAACACCGTCAGCTTCCCGTGGCCCTCGCTGCGGGGAAAGCACACGTGAGCAATTCCCACAATTTCACCCAAACCCCAAACTCCTCCCCGCAGTCTGCCAGAGGAGCAGTTTCTGAGGAACTTGCCCAGCTCTTTGTGCCTGTGACATTCCATCTCAATTCCCATCAGAAGGAAAAAAGGAAAAACTTTCCACATGATCTTGAATCTCCTGTAACAACCAGGACTGGAAGCAGAACTGGGGACTGGTCTAAATCAGGCCAGGCCTTTGAGGCGCCTTCCTCATCCTCGGCACCCCCCCAGCCTGGGTTCTGCAGCAGGGAGGGACATGTGGATCTGCCACTGACCCTGACCCAACTGCAGCCAGCTCCTCACCCAGCCCAGGCAGAGCTCCAGGGACACCCCCCCTCCTCTGCTGGCCCTCCCCGAGCCCACTGCAGCATCCCAGCCCTGCCAGGCCCCAAATTCCTCCTCAGGGGCACCCAGTCAGGCTGAATGCCCAGGGCAGGCACCAGAGCTTGCTGAGCTGTAGGCATTGCCCAGAGCAGCTGTGGCTGCCCCTGGATCCCTGGCAGTGCCCAAGGCCAGGCTGGACACTGGGGCTGGGAGCATCCTGGGACAGTGGGAGGTGTCCCTGCCCCTGGCAGGGGTGGCACTGGAAGATTGTTACAGTCCCTTCCCACCCAAACCATTCCAGGATTCTGGGACTGTGCCTGTCTTGTGGAATGTTAAAGGCTCTGATGGTGCCAGCAGCACCCTCTGTGAGAGCTCTGTGACTCTGTGCCTCCCAGCAGCCCAGGGATGCAATCCCAGCAGCACAGGGATGCAATTCCAGCAGC
>VYXC01000310.1:116990-132644 GCA_013397175.1 Platysteira castanea
AGGCAGGCGAAGGAGGCAATGCCAGCAGCACAGGGATGCAATTCCAGCAGCCCAGGGATGCAATTCCAGCAGCCCAGGGATGCAATTCCAGCACGGATGTGCGTTTTTACCAAAGCCCTGCCTGCTGTGATGCTGAGCTCCTGGAGAGGGAGCCTCAGCCCTGCCTCAGCCCTGCCTCCGGCTCTCCCACATCCCAGCTCCTCCCTCAGCCCAGGCCCAGGGGGCAAAGGGAAGCTGCTGCACCGTGCTGGGATCCAGCTGCTGCAGGGGGTCCGGACAAGGCGGAGCTTGCAGGGCAGGGGGAAAGGGGGGGACAAAAACCCACCTCTAACTAAAGCCTCGATCTTCTGAGGCAGCTCCTCCAGACCTGACCATTCCTGGGTTTAAATCCTGCATTTTTTAGCGTGAGCTGTCTGAGATTAACTAAACCCTCAGCCAAGCCTTACAACCTGTCTCAACTAACACCAAACCAGGACTGAACAGAAACCCCCCTGGGTTCTGCTGGCACAGAAACTGCTCTGAGCTTCGTGCTGGTTTTATTTGCCCTCAGTGAGACAGGGACTGTCCTCAAGTCTGGACTTTCTGAGGGACGCACGCAGCCTCTGCTCGGTGGCAATAAAAAGGTCTCACATTGGGAGAGGATAAAAGTCTGGACATCACCAACAGAACAACATTGGCACAACTCAGTGCTGGGGACTGCCTTGGGTAAATCCCCTCTGAGGGGCAGGGGCAGAAGTTGCATCCCACTCTAAATAAAGCTGATTTGGAGACAGGCAGGACCGAAAATAAGAAATGCCCAGCACAGCAAAGGACCTGCAGCTGCTGCTCAGAGAACACACAGGGGCACGGACACTCAAGATCAGCAGAGCAAACCCTGCAGAAAGAGGCTGTGAGAGAGACTCCTAAAACTGGACACCAGGAGATGCCTGCACAGATCCCTGAGCAAGAAATGCAGCTGCTTCCAGCCAGGAGATAAGAATCAGCTCTATGGGGTCACAGCATGTTATGGGGAGCTGCAAACCGACTGTCCAGACAAGGCTGAGTTCAAAAAGGGTCTTTTTGAGCAAGATTCAACAAAACACATCCATTTCCAGCCACTGCTAAGCCCCCAGGAGATCCCGGCACAGTTTCAGCCCAGGCCCAGCTCGGCACAGGGCTCGCAGCAGCCCCAGGAGGCTCCAGCTCCCTCTGGGCAGCAGGTTTGGTACCTGCACTGCTGCAGGCCCGCTGTGCTGGCAGACACAGGGGGTGGGGGGTGTGCCCCCAGCACCCCCAGCAGCAGCACACGGAGCCCTGGGCACACCAATCCCACCCAGAGGGCAGCCAGGGCAGGGGCACAGGAGGCAGTACTGGCCTGTCGTACGCTGCTATCATGAAGTTGAGGAGGAGGCTGATGGATTGCTCCACGCTGATCTGGTGAGTGGAAGGAAGGCGTTTGTTCAGCTGGTAGTAGATGGAGGAGATGATTGTTTCTAGCCGGGACACGTTGATCTCTGTGCTGTGATCCAAAGTGTTAAGGCCGTTATCTCGGAAGGCTTCGATCATGTTCCAGATATCAACCAGGTGAACTAAGAACAAAGGGAAAAGAATTAACTTCTGTTCTGCAAGGCATGCCAGCCCACTGTGATGGCACTGCCCGTGAACAGTGCTGGCTCTCCTCTGGCACAACAGTCGCTGTGCACAAAGTGAGAGACTGGTACAGGGATCGAGCAGTGCCCAGATGCCTCAGGCAGCTTTTATTGCACTCCAACACCCAGCTCTGTGTCACAAACAGCTCCTGAAGGAGCAGAGCCGTCCCCCCGAGCATGCAGTGTTTTAGCAGAGTGAGACACTGAAAGCCATCAGCCAGAACTGCTCCCTGGGAGGGTGGGCAGGCCCTGGCACAGGGTGCCCAGAGCAGCTGTGGCTGCCCCTGGATCCCTGGCAGTGCCCAAGGCCAGGCTGGACACTGGGGCTGGGAGCAGCCTGGGACAGTGGGAGGTGTCCCTGCCCTCGCACGGGTGGCACTGGATGGGCTTTAAGGTCCCTTCCCACCAAACCACTCTGGGATCTGATGATACTCTGAATCCACTACGAACTGTTTACAGTAACTTTGAACACCCTCATGCTGACTCGTAGAATATCAAAGGAGGAACTCGAAGTTCCAGTTAAACTCTGACTGTTTCCAGTTGATCCAGTTCCCAAACCCAGAGCATAATGTTTTATAAACACAGGTCCAGGGCTCCGAAGCGTTTCCCCAAATTTCCTTGCTGTATCTAAAGTCTTAACAACGTGGAGAAAACCTTTTCCAAACCACAGTAAGTGATCTGAAGAACCACATCAAACAATATTTTGAAATGTTTCCAAGCTCTAAGGTTTGCAGGAGAGTGGAGAAGACATCTAAGGATCAGCAGCCACCAAACCGAACACGATCCAGCACCCAGAGGAGGGACACTGTGAACCTCACTCCTGGATCTCCCCACAGAAAGGTCTGCAGTCAGTGTGAGCTTGTGCCCTTCCTACACTAAACTTGGTTTGTATTTCTCACAGGAAACCCCCACAAGGACCAAAGCCAGGCCATCCCCACCCTGCTGGAGCAGCCTGGGACCCGAGAGAGCCCAGAGCTGCACGGCCCCAGCCCCACTCCAGGGGTGGCAAAGGCTGCCCAGGGCTCGTGTGGAACCCCAGTGACCTGGGCCCCGTGCAGGGCTCTGCAGCCAGCATTCCCTTATGCTCCCTGCTGCTGAGACCGAGTTTAATCCTAAACCTGGAACTACAGCCAGGACCTGTTCCCAGGACTGAGCCATCCACCGGCACAGGGACCTGGGGTACGGCCACCACAGCCCAGAGACACAGCAGGGACACGTGTCCTCCTGGGCCTCCTCCTTCCTCCTCAGCCCTTCTGCCAGCCTGCTTTTCCTCCTCAGCCCTTCTGCCTGCCTCTTCCTCCTCCTCAGCCCTTCTGCCTGCCTCCTCCTCCTCCCCAGCCCACCCAGCAGTTCCCGTGCCCTGGGATCAGGGATCTCCTCCCCCACGTTCTCCTGCTGGGCTCTTTGCTGTGTCCAGCTCAGCACGGGCAGAGCACAGAGTGCTCCTGCTCACCTGGGATTCAGCTCTGCCTCGGGAGCTGCCCAAGCTCAGAGCCCACGGCAGGGAAGGAGAGGACTTCACTGCCCAGCGAGGTTTGAAGTGACAGAGCTCTCCGTGGTCACCAGTGCCACACGTGTCCCCACAGACAGCTCCGGGCAGGGACTGTCCCTGTGCTCACTGTGGCTGCTCTGGGGCTCCCCGTGAGGAAACAGCCCCTCACACAGCTTGAGACCACCTGCATCCAGCACTGAGGGCAACGAAACACCACAGCTGCCCCTGGACTTCACATTTTCTGAACATTAAAGAGCAAATGTGAGGATATTACAGAGTATCAGGCAAGGATCGTTGCCTCTCTTCAATTACATATTTAGTTATATATTAAATCTCTGTTTAAATAGCAGCTGGCAGTGGCTGACCAGTGCCCCCTCTCAGCACAGCCCGGCCGGGCTGGGTGCAGTATCTGCAGCAGCCAGGCACGAGCAGGTTTGGGGACATTTGCTTCCACACTCACGGTTGCATCTCTTCTGCACGAAGCGCAGCTTGCAGGCGGTTCTGTACGTCGAGAGCCGGATCACATCGAAGTTCTGGGCTCCTGCAACAAACCAAAGCCTTGGGGGTTTGCTTCCCTCTGCAGTTCACCTGACGTTGTTGAGAGGAGGACTTGGAAAAAGGCACAAGTGTCTCCTCACACACGTCCCCCTCACACGGGGGGACCCTGCCCCTGTGCTCACTGAGACCCCACCTGCAGAGCTGCCCCAGCCCTGGGGCCAACGGCAGCAGGACGTGGAGCTGCTGGAGAGAGCCCAGAGGAGGCACCAGGGGATCGGAGGGATGGGGCAGCTCTGCTGGGAGGAAAGGCTGGGAGAGTTGGGATTNTGATTCCATAATAATGCTACTCTGGAAACAAAGCAGTATAAATACGTAGCTTTAAGTCAGAGCTCCCTCAGACTGTAACTGGAATTGAGGACATGCTGGCCTGGTCCAGGAATTCCCTTCAGCCCCGAGTCCTTGCAGGACAGCAGGATAAGGTGATGCCATGCAAACACAAATTCCTAACGTTTCTTTTCCAGAGGGTGATACTGTACACACCAACTCCCAAAGCACTTCTCGAGTAACACCAGCACTGCAGGGCCATTTTTAATCTTTTTTTAAGGCCAAAGGTGCTCTGTTTGTTGCCATTATTTGTTTTAACAGCTGTCCACAAACTTCAGGCATTGTCACAGATGAGAGATGTGAACATTCCCTAAGGGAGCTTCCCAAAACTTAGGGATGAATGACCTTCCCAGGCAGCTGTGACTGGGCATTCTCCTCCTGAGCAGCCCCCAGGAGCAGCCTGGATGCTTTTCCCTGCACGGGGCTTGTGGGACAGGACGGGGATGATCTGGTGCAGCTGCCACGGTGGAGCTCTCAGTGAAGAACACATGACACTATGCCTCCAGATTTCCTACTTACTCATTTCCATGAACAGCTGCCTCTTCTCTGCCATGGTCCTCCTCCTCTTCCCACTCTCCTCAATCATTCTGGAGACAAAAACGGCAAACACTGTTTGTGTTACAATTCCTGTTACAAGAGCAACTTGCCGTGAACAACAGGACTCTATCCCTCGATGGAAACAGCCTGATTCTGTCTGGGAAGTCCAGCACACAGACAGACAGACAGACAGACACCTCTCATCGTCGTCCCATTCCACAACACGCACACCCTTCAGGCTGGGGAACACCTTCCAAGGTGGGGCACTGCACAGGAAACATTAATTCTGAACCCTGTAACTGCTTTAGTTTGAAAAGCTCAGAGCTGCATTAATATATGAAGAAATATCCCATAAATAACTCCTTTGTGTTCCGAGGGATTTTGTTTGCAGAACACAGAGCAAGTCAGGCCTCTCCAGGAGCAGCCGAGATGCTGCGTGTTAGAGACTGTGGGGTTCAGCAGGAACGAGCTCATCCCATTCCTCTCCCTGGCTGACAGAGGTTCATGACCCCTCTTCCCCCCAGGATCACAGAATCCTTCAGGTTGGAAAAGACCTCCCAGGGTTTGTGGAGGAATGTTGGCTTTAAACAAAACCTGTTAAAATTCGTTTAACTTTGAACCCCGACAGCTGAGGTCAAATGGGATTTGTCAGGGAAGTAAAGAACTTAGAACTAATTAGGTTGGAAATAAAAACAGTTTGGTGACAGAGGCCTCCCTTTCCTAGGAAAACAGATTAGAGGAGTCCCAGCACCAGGGAGGAGCTTGTACCCCAAGGTAAGGGGGCACAGGGACAATTCAGCAGCTCTCAGGGCTTATTTCACTATATAGTCCTAAAAGATGCCAAATTTCAGTCCACTGCAGCAAAAGAAAAAGCAAGTTAATTCAGCATCAGTGTAAAATTTAATTTATAATTCCGTTAATCACTACATTATTCTTTGGTTACCAAATTCACCAACTTATGGTTTAAAAACCATTAAATATAGGTTTTATCTGCCCAACCCCCCAAAAAAGACAAAAATCCCAAACAATTCTTCTACAGTTCCATCCAAATCCACGGGAGGCAGCTGGCTCAGCCTGCCCAGCCCAGGCTGCAGCAGCCCCAGGTGCCACCAGAACCCCACGCTGTGCCCTGGCGCTGGCACACGTCCCTCTTGGCAGCGCTGCTCCCGATCCCTGCTGCAGCTCCCACACCTCGGGACCCACCAGAGCCTTCTTCCCTTTCCAACAGGAAAACAGGCACCGGGGCTCTGGCCTGAAAATACATTGTATTTCCTTGGTTCTTCCTACTTAGAAAACCACAGACTCAGAACCAATGCGCTGCTGTGTCTTTATGATGTTTTTTTTTTACAGGAAAAAGCCTCGGTGGCATTTCTTATGACTTGTAAAAGTTGGGGGTTTTGGGCACGTGAGCTTCCAATCCCATCTCATTTTCCACAAAGCACCCAACAGTGCCATGACTTCCACCTCTTTCCCTACAGATTCCTCATTCTTGGAATCCCAGACCGGGTTGGGTGGGAAGGGACCTTAAAGCCCATCCAGTGCCACCCCTGCCATGGGCAGGGACACCTCCCACTGTCCCAGGCTGCTCCCAGCCCCAGGGTCCAGCCTGGCCTGGGACACTGCCAGGGATCCAGGGGCAGCCACAGCTGCTGTGGTCAGCCTGGCACAGAGAGGCACCTGCACGTGCCAGGCTGGGAGTTCCAGAGGTCATTCCCAGTGCCTGGGCACAGCACCCAACGCTGCCATACAGAACTCCTGGATAAAGAGGTCAGAGTGACCAGGACAGACACAGTCACCACTTCAGAGGAGCGAAGTGTCACCCTCTGTGCCCTCTGCAAGGAAAAGGAGTGACTGAGCTCTTTCAAGTTGCCTTGAAATGAGACCTGGATGAGGGAGCTGCTCTCTCCATGATCCCAGAATCCTTCAGTGGGAAAAGCCCTCCCAGCCCATCCAGTCCAACCAGTGCCCAATCCCCACCTCGTCCCCAGCCCAGGGCACTCAGTGCCACCTCCAGGGATGGGGACTCCAAACCTCCCTGGGCAGCCCCTGCCAAGCCCTGACCACCCTTTCCAGGCACAAATTCCTCCTGGTGTCCAACCTGGCCCTGCCCTGGCCCAGCCTGAGGCCGTTTCCCCTTGTCCTGTCCCTGTTCCCTGGGAGCACAGCCCAACTCCCACATCACTGCCAGGCATTTGGAAAGTGGTGGAAATTAGGTTCTATCAGAGTAATTGACAAACCTGTTTTTAATCCCTGGACCATCAGATACAGAAGGATCCCTCGGTGATGAGGCTGGGAAGAAGGAAGATGGGAAGTCGTTCCCAAGTTCAGAACAAGAATGAACCAAACCCACAAGAACTGCAACTATGTTTGGGATGCAAATTACAGTGCTCAGCTCCCAAAACAGGGAAGGGAAACAGCAGCTTGGCCTGAGCTGGTTTGGTTTGTTGGGTTGGGCTCTTTGAAGGGGGTGGGGAGGCTGAGTTTGGGTTTTGGTGGGGATTTTTTGGATGGGTTTTGTTTGTTTGCTCATTGTGCCTTCTTTTTAAAAAAAACTAGCACAGTCTGTGAGCAAAGTGCCAGGAAACACAACATGGGCTGGAATGATGTGGCAGCCAAGAATTCCTGAGGTGGCTGCTCACATTCCATGGGCACATGGAGGGAAAACCACTCAAATACAGAATCCCAGAATGGTTTGGGTTAGAGGGACCTCGAAGCCCATCCAGTGCCACCCCTCACCAGGGGCAGGGACACCTTCCACTGTCCCAGGCTGCTCCAAGCCCTGTCCAGCCTGCCCTTGGACACTGCCAGGGGTAGGTAGCCCAGTTATTTGGAAATCCTTACTGAAAAGCAACGTTCAACTTACATCAGAAAACTATGCAGTACCTTAGAAAACTGCAGCTGAGTACGTTTGATGTAAACTTCCAAAATTTTATCATTTTATCATTTCCCTTCCTCAATTCACTTTCTCCCCCTTTCAACAGATAGAACACTTGCAGGGCCTCAGGAGCACCCTCTGACAGAGTCAATAGAAAAGCTAACTTATAAATTCCACACCAATTAACGTGGAGAATTCTACACTCAGCCACCATCTAACATCTCTTTAATAAACACACATTTCTGTTATTTGTCTTGTTTGACATCTTTTTTTTTCTCCCTGTCTCTCTCCCACTCTGGCATGCCAGGGCTCTCCCTGTCAGAGCTCTGTCCCACACCAGCTCAGGCGGGCGTGATTTGCAGCCTGCTGTGACCCACGGAGGGCCCTGCTGGCCGTGCCCCCCTGGCCATGCCCCACTGGCCATGGCCATGCCCCCCGGCCGTGCCCTGCCGGCCGTGCCACGCTGGCCATGCCCTGCCTCGCTCCCTCCAGGTGCTCCCGGGGTTTAGGCCAATACTACAGGACCTTGCTTAGCAGGTTTCGCTCTTCTTGGAGCTCATCAGCTGTAGGTAACGGCCTAAGGACAGCTCCTCCTCCTCCTCCTGCACCAGCTACAGCCCCGCTCCCACGGCACCGCTCTGTGCTCAGGAAATCACTGCATTCGCCACAGATCTGTTTTGTTTAGAGTTGGTTTTGTTTTATTCTGCATTTCCACCTTTAAGAAATGCTCTAAAGGAGGTTCTGACCTTTAGGGTTTGATAACTATTTCCAGACACTGGTTTGCACTGAGCCGCAGCCCCATCAGCCAAAGGCAGGAACAGAGAAAGAAAAGTTCAGTTACCAATTATTAAATGTGACTTGGTTCAGATTCCTGGTGTTGCATGTCATTAGCAGAAATAATATTTGATGTCACTGATAAAACTGCAGTTGCTGCATGAGGATAAAACCGTGCCCATACCTATTTATGGTCAGAAATAACTTGCAATTAAAATAAATCAGAAAACCACTTTGGGGCATGGGCTGGTCTGAGCTGTGCTTGACACAGGGAAGGAGGTTCAGTGACTTTCTGCCATTTTTCTGATTAGAAGGAACAGTGTTGCTGGTGCTCCAGGGAAAAGCTTTCCTCCCTCGTCAGTCCATTCACTCTTAGAAATGTAACTTTAGTATAGAACATAACTGGGATGAAGATGCTGAATAAAAATCAAGGGCATACCTGTGCTGGCAGAAAAAGTTACTGGTGTCCATCTACTTTGGCACTTCCTTGCTTTGAGCTTCTGAACTCGCCTGGCTTCAACAGACATTTGATTGAAATCATTTAAAACAATTTCTGAACTGTCATGAATGTTTTGTTAAAGTATAAAATGAAATTTACTTATGATATAAAGGTGCTTATATTTGTTCATCTCAGACTTCAATAAAAATATCAAGTATTTTTCCTTTTCTTTCCTAATTTGAACAAGGACCTCACAATGACTGATTTAATTCCCTCCTCTCCCTCTGTCTATCCAAAATATCTGATGTTCTTACTCATTTCATTGTTCTCCATCCTCTCCTGGTTCATATTCCGAATCCCCTTCCTCAGCAGTCAAACATAATTAATCAAAAATACTCCTTTGTCCCCTGTGCCTTCTCCTAGGAAGAGGAGTGATCTAGAAGTGATGTCAGGGGGACACATCTAACCCCTGGAAGAGAAAAGATAAACCTTTCATATTTAATAGACTGGCAACATCCTTCAAAGCACATTTTAACCACTTCTGACAATTCTTCTAAATTATCTTTCACATTTTAAACTCTGTTCCCATCATTTATAGGATAAGTAACTGAAGCAGAAGTGACTGTGCACAAAAGTGTGAAAAATACTCTAAAACGTTATTCAAGCAAGTAGAGGAGCATCTCTGGGAACCAACACACACCCTCCAGCTGCAGCTTCCCCAAAACCCAAAGGTTTGGATCTCTCACTGATGTTTTCACGTGTCCTGGACTCAGATGATTGTGCAAGATCTTTACAAAACAAAACTGGTTCCAGCCTAGGAGGGTGTGAGGAAAAACCCACTTGGCTAAGAGGTAGGAAATGGATTATAACTTCTCAGTGATTATAACTCTGCAGTGAAATTCTAAACAAGTCAATGGTTCCTTTTTTCCTCCATAAATCCAGTGGATCCAAAGCTGCTCTGGAAGATTCTGCAAAAACCTGCCCATATAATGCAGGAAACTTCACTGAAAAGGAACAGGCAATCCAGTAGTTTAGGGGAAAAAATGGTATTGAAACAAAGCTTCCCCTCCTGCATGCTTTGCCATTTCTGCTGGAACTGTAAGGTTTTTCCAAGGCACAAGAAGCCATCTGGTTTGTCCATGCAGGACACGGAATGAGGCAGCACAGCCCCAGAGAGCCCTCAGTGCCTCCAGGTACTGGAGTGGAAAATCACTGCATGGACAGGGACACTCCTGGCTGGGCCAGCCCCGGGCCCAGGGAGAGCTGGGGATGGAGCACATCCAGCTGGGAACGGGCACCAGCGGGCTCAGGGCTGGGCCAGCCCTGCTCAGCACCTCCAGGGATGCTCTGGACACGGGGGTGAAGGGCAGCACCCTGGGTCAGCTCAGGGACAGCCCCAGGGGTGGGATGGGATCTGCTGCAGGGCAGGGAGCTCTGCAGAGGGGTCAGCACAGGCTGGGTGGATCCATGGGCTGGGCCAGGGGGGCGAGGGTCAACAAGGCCAAGTGCTGGGTCCTGCACTGGGGTCACATCAACCCCGTGGAGCGCTCCGGGATGGGGAAATAGGGGCTGGAAGCCTGGGGGTGCTGTGCCAGCGGCTGGGCATGAGCCCAGGGAGGCAAGAGGCCACTGGTCCCCAGGCTGTGCCAGCTCTGGGGTGGCAGCAGGGCCAGGGCAGTGCCCGTCTCCTGTGCTGGCACTGCTGGGGCACCTCCAGTGCTGGGGGCAGCTCTGGGCCCCTCCTGACAGGAGAGCCCTGCAGGGGCTGGAGCGTGTCCAGGGCAGGGAACGGAGCTGGGAAGGGGCTGGAGCCCCAGGAGCGGCTGAGGGAGCTGGGGAAGGGGCTCAGCCTGGAGAAAAGGAGGCTCTGGGGGGCCCTGGTGGCTCTGCACAAGTCCCTGACAGGACATCTGCAGGAATTTCTTCCTGGAAAGGGTGGCGAGGCCTTGGCAGGGGCTGCCCAGGGAGGTTTGGAGTCCCCATCCCTGGAGGTGTTCAAAGAAGGCCTGGAGGTGGCACTGAGTGCTCTGGGGTGGGGATAAAGTGGGCACAGGTTGGACTTGGAGGACTTTTACAACCAAAATGATTCTGTGATTCCACAACAACCACCTGGTCTAAGCCCCAGGGTGATCCCAACAACCTCACCTGCCCACCTGGTCAGAAACTGATAAAGACTGTACTGGATTCAAGTTAAACAAAGATGGAACAAGTAACAATATTTGATCAGAGGTTTCTTTGAAAGCCTTCCAAAACTTTGAACACTGTTTTAAAAAGAAGCTCCAGGTTCCCTCCAGACAAAACAGAACAAATTCAAATCCAGGAGAGTTCCAAACCATCTGAGTTTCTGTCACTTCACACCTGTGAGTGTCAGCTGAGTGCCCAGAACAGACAGAAGTGCCAGTCCTGAGGAACTTACAGGTCAGGCTAAGAATGATGAGGGTGACAGTGGCACTGGGGGTTCCAGCCCGGTTCCCAAGGTGTTATTTTAAGTTCACAGCTCTCTATATCCATTTTCAGTCCCCAGGGAATCACCCAGCCCGGGCCCAGGAGTTGTGCAGGCTCTGAAGGACAGCACTGAGTGTCTCAGCACAGATTCTGGCACAGTCAGGTCTGTTCTCCAGCAAACACAGCCAGGGTGCAGAGCAGGCAGCACACGCAGTGCCCACAACACTCAAATGCTCTTCTGGAGTAATCAGAGAGCCAAACTCTCATTTTCCTTTATCACCCCAAAGCCTGAGCAGTAGAAATGGGTTTTTACAACCTGCCTGTTGGTCTGGAGGCTGAAGTTAATATCTGTATATGGGATTTACCACGAGCCTGCATACAAGAGCAGATCCAGCAGCTGAAATTGTTTCCTTAAAATGAAGCAGCACTCCTGTTGGACAAGATCAATGAGATATTACAGGAGGATTTTCAAGCAGTAAGAAGTTGGAAATAGCCTAATTAAGAGCTTACCCCTCCCTCTCAGGAAGAGAAGACTCATTTTTGTACCAGTGGAGGGGATTTCTGAGCACTCTGTGCTGCACAGTGAACCTGGCAAACCCTTCCAACCCTGCAGGTCCCAGCACTGCTTCCAGAGCCCAGCAGAGAACTCTGGCACTGCCTCTGCACCTGAAGGGAATATTCATTATCAGGAGCTGTTCTGAGCTGTGTTCGTGCCCTTTTCCCCACTAACCCAGACTGGGAGCGGGAGCATGAGCAGGTACCACACACCTGGCACCACACACCTGGCACCACACACCTGGCACCACACACCTGGCACCACACCCCTGGCAGCACCCAGGGCAGCCAAGGCAGCCCCAGCAGAGCTCCCAGCTCCCACAGTGCTCCCCTGGCACACCTGGGGAGGAGGGAAATTCCAGTCAGGGCAGTGAGAAACACCTGGAAACGTGAACTGCTTTCCCCCTCGCAACTGAAATCAGGATAAAACAGCTTGCCCAGTCTTAATTCATTAACTTCACTTCCTACATTGACTTACAATGTGAAATCTTCCTCACCAGCTTCACAAGTCTAAATGAAAAGAATTCTAGGTCTGTGAAGCGTTAGATATTATTGAAAGGGTACAGGAGTACAGAACCAGGAACTGCCATTAATCTGCATTTAAAAGTCTCTCTGCCACTGCCCCAGGCAATGGGAACTGAACTCCTACACAGGCCTGATAACTTTAATTTTGTCTGAGCTGCCAGACACACACAACACCTTCTTCAAAAGCCTGGCTGCACCCAAACTACTCCTCAGTGCCTCCCTCCTGCCTCAGGATTGCCTTGGATGGCATCATTCACTTAAAAAATAAACAAAGAACACCTCACAGCAAGGCCAGGAACTTACTGAGGGAAAACTCAGTGCCCTCATCCAGGAGATCCCTGATGAGGGGATTCCTTGTCATCTGTGATTCCACACTCCCAAGGTCCCACCAGCTGTGGTCACAAACAAAGGGTTTTCTTTCTATAAGAACAAAACAAACCAGGAGTAAAAGTCTAACTGATATCACTTGCCATTGTCTTCTGTAAAACTAAGAGATTTTATCCCTTAGTTTTGCCACTTTCTGTTTTAAAAAATTAAGTTAGGGCCTCAGCTCCCACCCTGTTTGCTTTAGGCCAAGACACCCCTTGGCTGCCCCACCTCTTAAATCACAGAATCACTGAGGCTCTTGCTCACCCAAGACCACTGAGTCCAACCTTTGACCTAAATAAAGTTAAAAGTTGCACTGACAAAGACTGAAAAATATCTCACCTTGCAGTCAGTCAGTAACTACTCAAGAGTTACTATGATTTTAAGCGTTTTGTAAGCACAACACATCCTTTAGACATCCAGCTCTTTTAAAATTTAGTGATGAATTGGCATCTGCTGTCATAATTCCATTTGTTTCCACAGAAACACCTGGTCAAATATAACGTGCTATCTGCTTTGGAATTTTAAGGTCTCCTACTGTTTTTTCCAGATCTAGGCTGCCTAAAAGTCTTCATTACATAAGTTTTTTACTAAATCTGTATTACTTAAGCACAGCTGAGAAGTTAAAATACTTCAGTCCTTAAACAGGACTGGGAAAGGCCCATTAAACTATTTAAATTTAGGCACAGTTTATCAGTAGAAATCTGTTTAAACACTAAACCAGAGACAACAAAATCACGGCTTCTTCTCCCTGGTACCAAAGGGAAAGCAATTAACTTAACAAAAATATTATGAATTCAAATCCTTATCACCTGAATCACCTTATCTGAATCCCTCTTTAGGCTCTCCAAAGCTCCCCAGAGCAGCCCACGCAGGCAGGCTGAGCATGGAGCTCACACAGTTCATGCACCAACCCAGCCCCAAGGCCTTGCTTCAAACTTCCAGACTTGGTTCCTTCCCTCTCCAAAAACTCTCACAGCTTCCACAGGATGGAACTGATAACACCCATCCCTGGCTCAAAGGGCTGCACAGCTGATAACACCCACCCATGGCTGGAAGTCCTCGCTCCCACTTCACCTGTGCTGTGTGGGATGTAATTGAACTGGTGGAAGTGATGCTCTTCTGTCGCTGCAAAAGCCCTTTTTTCTTGCATTATGGCTCTTTCCTAAATCCCTTCTGCCCCAAAACACATGCTGCTGTAGGAACAACTGGGTCCCGGGATAAACCAGAGGCCTGAGTGCATCAGCTGCAACACAGACAACAAACAAAGCCATTTACTGTTCCAAAAAATCCCAGCCTGCTCCAGCCCCAGGGAGTTTGGGACAATGCTGGCAGGGCTGCTGCACTCACCACCACAGAAACTGCAGTGACCAGTGACGGGTGTGCCTTGGAGCTTACACCAGGTCCTGGATGTGTCCCCTTAAATACAGGATTCTGGAACTGCCAGGAACCGACTCTGGCAGCCCAAACCCGGGAGCAGGGAGCTGCTCCCTTGGGACTGACCAAGGCCCCAGCAGCAGATTTGGGATGTACCAAACAGCTACAGAGCAAGACAAGAGTCCTGAGAACGATGGTGGGAACCAGCAGAAACCCAAAGAGGATTTAACAGGATTATATGGTCAAGGAAAAGGCCTATGGCAGACACCTCTGGAGCAGCATCCTGCCCCCACGGAAGCACAGGGAGGGCTTAAGGGTCAAAGGAAACCTGGAACTGAAACTTGTGACCTTTTGAACCAGTGGTTCAGGCACGTGGAATGGTTTGTCTCTGGGCAGCTGCAGCAGACAGAGCAGAGAATGATCAAAGGTTTGGGTGGGAAGGGACCTTAAAGCCCATCCAGTGCCCCCCCTGCCATGGGCAGGGACACCTCCCACTGTCCCAGGCTGCTCCAAGCCCCATCCAGCCTGGCCTTGGGCACTGCCAGGGATCCAGGGGCAGCCACAGCTGCTCTGGGCACCCTGTGCCACCATCAGAGTCAGATGCCCCAGAGTCAGAACTTGAGGAACCAGAGCAGGAAAATAAAGTACAAAGCACTGCTAGGGGCAGCAACACACAACTCCTGACCACCCTGCAGTGACTCGGGCTCTGTCACACCTGAGTTTTCAAGCAGCACAGAACCAACTTCCAAAGCATCCCTGTGGCTCAGCAAACCCCTCTGGGAGGAGACAGCACCGTGCCAGGGCTCTGCATCCCACTGAGCTTCTGCTGGAGCTCCATGGCAGTAGATCAGATGTAATGGAGAAATTCTTCCCTGGAAGTGTCCCAGGCCAGGTTGGACAGGGCTTGGAGCACCCCAGGACAGTGGAAGGTGTCCCTGCCCACGGCAGGGGGAGTGGAATCAAATGTTGCTTATAAGTTCTTTCCCACCCAAAGCATTCCATAATTCCATGATTCACCTTCCCCAGCCGAGGGACGTGCTGCACAACAAACATCATTCTGAAGGAATTTTAAGCAGAGGACTCCATCTCACAGAGGAATATTCTCACATGTTCAACACATAACAGAAAATGTAGAAGTCATTGCTTCATGACACAAGTTTGTCATAATGAAAAACATCAGTACTGGTTTCATGAGTGTAAGAAACGGGGAAGTGAACATACAAAACACAAGTTTTTAAGGTCAATACCACAGTCAGTCCCAACAGAACGCATTACCTGAATCACACTGAGAAGTCTCTCAGGGCAACTTCCACTTTCCTGGGCTCAGTTCCTTCTTCAAACATTTAAACAACACCCTAAAACGATGGGAAAAATACCAAGTGAGTTTTTTCCTCCAAGAAAGCAGCGGTTTTCCACAGAAAAATCACACCGCCTTATTTCACAGCTACACCACTGCTTTTCCCCTGGCTGCGGCTCCGTTAATTCCAAACCAATGGAGCCCGCACATCCCGCGTCTCCCGTTAATTCCAAAGGAGTGGACCCCACACGCTGCGGGTCTCCCGTTAATTCCAAAGCCATGGAGCCTGAACATTCTGGGTCCCTGCCAGCAGCTGTTCCCCGGCCGGAGGGAACACCGGGACACGGTCAAACCAGCGGCCCCCACACACAGCCCGGTGACCCGCGGCCCCGCTGAGCTCTCCCCCGCGCCGGGCCCGGCGGCGGCCCCGCTCCCACCTGTGCCGGTGCCGGTGCCGGGGCT
>VYXC01000310.1:157464-186720 GCA_013397175.1 Platysteira castanea
ATATAAATATAAATATAAATATAAATATAATACAGACACAGGATCCCACCCTCTCCTCCCCGTGTCAGAGCACCTCAGGAGCCTGTCAGGAACAGCACCTGCAGCACCTGTGAGTGCTGGCAGGCAGGATCCCTCCATTCCCTCCTTCCCGAGGGAGCTGTTCCCCTGTGAGTGCTGGCAGGAAGGATCCCTCCATTCCCTCCTTCCCGAGGGAGCTGTTCCCCTGTGAGTGCTGGCAGGCAGGATCCCTCCATTCCCTCCTTCCCGANGGGAGCTGTTCCCCTGCTGGCAGGCAGGATCCCTCCATTCCCTCCTTCCCGAGGGAGCTGTTCCCACTGCCACCAGCAGCTCCAGGGCCCAATCCAGCTCTGGCCCATCTCCTTATGAACCCTGCAGGCAGCTGCCTCCAGACCCCACGGCAGCCCCAGGGAAGCCCCAGCCCAGCCCGTTCCACAGGCACTGGCCAGGCTGTGTCCCTCTGGAGTGGCCGCAGGTCGGGGCCCTCGCTGGCAGCAGCTCCTGCTCGGGTAAATCCCAGCCCCACGCCAGTGCAGAGGGAGAGCAGAGCTCATCACTTGCTCCTCTTTAAAAGGAAATACGGGAACATGCAGGGTACCCCAGGAAATGAAGGTGCATTCCCAGTGGGTGAGACACGGGAAGAAGTCCAGCCCAAGCCAGAGCGAGTCCCTGGAGTGAAGCTTCCAGTTCCAGGTGATTTCACCTCTGAAGAGCCTCATTACAGACAGCTAATTGGGGATGGGAACTGAACAGCAGCTGCTCCAGTCACTGAACGAACCTGTCTGGCACGGGAGACCCCAAATCCCAGGATCTGGGGACGCCTCCCACTGTCCCAGGCTGCTCCCAGCCCCAGTGTCCAGCCTGGCCTTGGGCACTGCCAGGGAACCAGGGGCAGCCACAGCTTCTCTGGGCATCCTGTGCCAGGGCCTGCCCACCCTCCCAGGGAACAATTCCTGCCCAAGATCCCATCCAGCCCTGCTCTCTGGCACTGGGAAGCCATTCCCTGTGTCCTGTCCCTCCAGCCCTTGTCCCCAGTCCCTCTCCAGCTCTCCTGGAGCCCCTTTAGGCCCTGCAAGGGGCTCTGAGCTCTCTCTGGAGCCTTCTCTTAAGAAGAACAAAACTGGAGTCAGCAAATCCCCGAATGTCTCAGGCCATGAATTTAGGAGGTGACAAAACCCCTGTGGGATCAGGAGAACCAGACGAGGAAGGTTTGGTGGTGGGGTGGCCCTGCCACGGGGTATAATCAGCAGAGTCACACACAAGGCACCTAATTAACATTTCTTGGGCAATCAGCTCTGAGCACCCCGGAGCAAGGCAGAGAAGGAGCCACGAGATAACGAGCCAGCCCTTCATTAACTGCAGCCAGCAGGGTCCTGCCCAGGGTCACTGGAGAAGGGAACCTCCCCAGAACAATGCACCATCAGAAGGCAACACTCCAATAAAACACACGGAATCAGCAACAAGGAATTGCAAAGCCCAGAGCTCTCCTGTGTGGGTCAGCTGGGATCAACAGGATCTCAGGGCACAGAGGAGGCAATTCCAGCGCCTGGAATGCCAGCAGATACTGCCCCAGCCGAGAGGTCTGGGTCAGAAACGGGTCACTCGTGGTCCCTGCCCAGGGGGGAAGGGGACACAGAGCACAGGGAGCAGAATCACCACGGGCCAGAAACAAGCCCAAGCCCTGATGCTGCACCCGGAGCTGGAGCCCAAGGCTGCATCCTGGGAATGTCTGTGAGCCAGAGCTGCCTCCTGGTCTGGGTCAAGTGCAGAGCAGTGAAATGCTGGAGAAGTTCAGGGCCTGACCAGCACCTGGAGAGGCAAAGCAGGTCCCACATCCCCTGGGATTCTCTCAACGTTGGATTAAGAGAACGGGAAGCCAAGAAAATCTGTTGTCAAAAGAGTTCCATCAAAGTTCCCAAGAATGTCAATAAAAGGCTTCTAAAAAGTGCTTGGCTATTATTTAAAAACAAAGACTGTAGGGACTATAACAATCTTCCAGTGCCACCCCTGCCATGGCAGGGACACCTCCCACTGTCCCAGGGTGCTCCCAGCCCCGTCCAGCCTGGCCTGGGACACTGCCAGGGATCCAGGGGCAGCCCATCCTGAGCTCCAGCTGTGTCCATGTCCAGGGGTTCATCTGCTCAACCTCTGCAGCTCCAGAAGGAAAAGCTGCACTTCACTCCTTTGGGCTCAAAGGAAAGTCAAGCTGAGCTAAAAATATAAAATCCTCCCCAACTGTGCAGTCATGAGCTTAAAATATCCCAATTTTAAATATCCCCATTTTAAATATCCCAATTTTAAACAGCTAATAGGATGCAGATGCGTGACATGAAAAACTTGGAGGGAAGTCGTTAAAACACACTCTGAGGAGCATGGAAATGTCTCTGGTTAATCACAGAGCCCTGGAAGGGACCTTAAAGCCCACCCAGTGCCACCCCTGCCAGGGCAGGGACACCTTCCCCTGTCCCAGGCTGCTCCCAGCTTGGCCTTGGGCACTGCCAGGGATCCAGGGGCAGCCCATCCTGAGCTCCAGCTGTGTCCATGTCCAGGGGTTCATCTGCTCAACCTCTGCAGCTCCAGAAGGAAAAGCTGNTGGGATATTTGGAAGGAATTGGTCCCTGGGAGGGTGGGCAGGCCCTGGCCCAGGGTGCCCAGAGCAGCTGTGGCTGCCCCTGGATCCCTGGCAGTGCCCAAGGCCAAGCTGGGAGCAGCCTGGGACAGTGGAAGGTGTTGGGATTGGAACTGAATGATCTTTAGGGTCCCTTCCCACCCAAACCAGTCTGGGACTTGCTGGTTCTATGAATTCAAGGATCAGTAAGGCACTGTGGAAGCAGAACGGAGCAGGATCCACTGGGAAGCAGCACAAACCCAGCACGAGGGGTTTTGGGAGGCTCCCTCGGCCACGGCTCAGCTGCTGGGCTCAACAACAGCAACACCAAATTAACACCGAGAGAGGAGAGAGAAGCCCCTGCGCTGCCACAGAGCTGCACCCGTGCCCTTGCCAGCCTCGGGCACCACATTCCTGGGAATACTCGGGTGCAGGAAACACAGCAGCAACCAGCACACACCCAAAGGCACCGAGGCACTGCATGTCAGGCAGCTTTTCCAAAGAACCCAGAGCCTTCCCTCGTGGTGCCGGGTGGGAGATGTCCCTCACTGAAGGGAACCTGCACCACTGCCCGTGGAGTAACACGAGAATCGTTCTGGGTTTGCTCTGGGGAAGCCACACCTGGAACCACAACAGCCCAGAGTGTGCCTTGGGAAGGCCCCGGGGCAGCAGCGGCTGTGAAATCCCCACGTGTGACAGTGCAGATCCTTCTGCTTCTTCACACAGCTCTTCAGTAAAATCCCTTCTCTCTCAGCCACTGTGGCTGCCTGTGACACCACACATGCTAAATTAGTTAATTCACGTCTGCCCCTGAGCCACAACCACCCCCGAGCACAGTGAGCTCCTCAAGGCACACCAGCAGCTCAGGGAACCCAGGCTGGGCTGGGTGGGAAGGGACCTCAGGGCCCACCCAGTGCCACCCCTGCCATGGCAGGGACACCTCCCACTGTCCCAGGCTGCTCCAAGCCCCGGTGCCCAGCCTGGCCTTGGCACTGCCAGGGATTAGCTCAGACTAAACTCAGTTTCCCCTCTGCCCTTACAGGACCAGTTTCGAGCTGCCCCTGCCAAAGCCCAGGCAGTGAAGCTGTCCCAGCTCTTCCTCTGCAGCTCTTTGGGGCTGACTCTCCCTGATTCTCTCCAGATGGGAGCACTCGCTCAGGAGCAGCGAGGTCTGAGCGTGGGATCCACTGCCAGCAGCACCTCCAGTCACACCCCAGCTGCTCATTTGCAAAGGTGCAGCAAGAACCCCTGGGAACCCCCGACCCTGGGGCTGGACCCCGCGCACATCTCGGCTTTGGCAGCACAGCCCTGGGCACCGCACAGCCCTGGGCACGGCACAGCCCTGGGCACGGCACAGCCCTGGACACGGCACAGCCCCGGGCACCGACCTTGANCTCATTTGCAAAGGTGCAGCAAGAACCCCTGGAAACCCCTGACCCTGGGGCCGGACCCCGCGCACATCTCGGCTCTGGCAGCACAGCCCTGGGCACGGCACAGCCCCGGGCATGGCACAGCCCCGGCTCCGACCCCAGGGTCACAGCAGGGCCTGGACACAGGGGAAGAGCCGAGGGCTCACAGTCCTGGTGCCACCAGAGTGCTCCAAACCCGACCCCGGCTCCCATGGCACAGGCCTGGGAGTGCTGGGATGTTTTATCCAGCGAGAAATCACACAGTCAGATCTCAGTCCTGGGGCTGGGGCAGTGCCAGGGCAGTGTCCAGCAGGCAGATCTCAGTCCTGGGGCTGGGGCAGTGCCAGGGCAGTGTCCAGCTCTGGCAAACCACGGCTGGGAAGGGACAAACCCCATCCCTTTCCCTCTGCTTTATCCACGGCGGCTGCTGAGGTTCTGCCCATGTCAGAGACCCTCCCCTTCCCCAGGCAGGCACAGCTGAGGCTCCAGGCCAGAGCTCGGCAGGAGAAGAGGGGCTCTCAGCAGCCTGAGCTCCAGGCACTCCCACTCCCCTGGCCTCCCTGCGGGAATGTGCTGCCTGGGAAGGAAGGGAAAGCCTCCCTGTGCCCCTGGGGCTGCCAGCAGCACTGCTGGGCCAGGGCCAGGGCAGAGCCAGGCAGGGACAGCACCCTCAGTGCCTGGGATCCTTTGCCCCGAGCCAGAGCAGCGTCCCAGCCAAGTTGGGGACAGCAGCACAAAGCTCAGGGGGCTGTGGGAATTTCGGGAATGAGAGGGACAGTCCCAGAGCCATCAGCTCCTGCAGCCTCTGGGAGCACCTGCAGGGGCTGGGACACCTCGGAAAGGCAGGAAACTGCTGTGGGCTGTGTTCTGAGAGGGGAGGATTAACTATTACCCGATTCTTTAACTATTAACTAATCCTTCCACTGTGTAATAATTCATTGGACATTACCTCATTCTTCCCTGTGAGGTGGGCAGGCCCTGGCCCAGGGTGCCCAGAGCAGCTGTGGCTGCCCCTGGATCCCTGGCAGTGCCCAAGGCCAGGCTGGACACTGGGGCTGGGAGCAGCCTGGGACAGTGGGAGGTGTCCCTGCCATGGCAGGGGTGGCACTGGATGGGCTTTGAGGCTCCTTCCAACCCAACCCATAACTCTCTGAACTCGGGTCCTGGGAGATGACCACTCCTCAGGGCACAGGGAATGTGCCCGGGTTGTCAGCAAGGGCAGAGATGTCTGGAGCATTAATTCCTGTTCTTCACTTCAAAAGATTTCATTCCCACAAAAGATGAGAACACAACCACATCTGACTGGAAGGAAAACCTTTCCCAGAAGCCCAAATGAAAACTGCAGCTCCCTGGGAGAGCTCCTCAGAGCCTCAGGAACCTCAGGGAATGATGTCACCCACCGGGAACACGGACTGCGAGGAGAACCGAAGGAAGCAGTTAAAGTAAAAAATGGGTTATGCACTGCTCAGAGTCCTGCAGAGGGGAAGGTGTCCGGGCTGGGAGTGTCACTGCAGGTCAGGACTCTGCTGCTGCTGACAGCCAAGTGCAGCAGAAATGCCAGAAAGCCCAGAATCCCTGAGGCTGGAAAAACCCTCCCAGCCCATCCAGTCCAACCTGTGCCCAATGCCGACCTTGTCCCCAGCCCAGGGCACTCAGTGCCACCTCCAGGCCTTCCTGGGACACCTCCAGGGATGGGCACTCCAAACCTCCCTGGGCAGCCCCTGCCAAGGCCTGAGCACCCTTTCCAGGCAGAAATTCCTCCTGATGTCCAACCTGAACCCCTCTTGAGGTCATTTCCCCTTGTCCTGTCCCTGTTCCCTGGGAGCAGAGCCTGGTCCCACCTCGATGTTTTGGGTCACTTGGGGCAAATCCTGCAACCCCCACCGATGGTTCTGAGGACTCCTCACGTCCCACACTCAGCACTCTGTATTTCTGTGTATATTTGTATAATGCAGTTTATACATCAAACTTCTACTTTACATAACGGTTGGACAGGAAATTCAATCAAATTCAGAGCATTTATGACAAACAAGTCCCATCAGAGACACACGATTTGCATGGAGCTGGTGCCACCACTGGTGTGTGACATGTGTGACATGTGTGACAGTGTGACACAAATGCTGCCAGCTGCCCAAACACCCCTGCTCCAAAGGAACTGCTCAACTCTGCACAAGTCCCTGACAGGAGGGGGCAGCTGGGGGGGTCGGGCTGTGCTGGCAGGGAACAGGGACAGGACAAGGGGAAACGGCCTCAGGCTGGGCCAGGGCAGGGCCAGGTTGGACATCAGCAGGAATTTGTGCCTGGAAAGGGTGGTCAGGCCTTGGCAGGGGCTGCCCAGGGAGGTTTGGAGTNGTGTGACTGGGGGGAGCTGCTTCCTGGGGATCCTGTTGTGCAATTCATGAGGGATCTGCACACACAGAAATGTCCTTCTCCCTTTTTATAGATTAATGGAGCTTCTCTTCAGAGTATGGAGTCCAAGCTGTGCTTGATCCCCACCTTGTCCCCAGCCCAGAGCCCTCAGTGCCACCTCCAGGCCTTCCTGGGACACCTCCAGGGATGGGCACTCCAAACCTCCCTGGGCAGCCCCTGCCAAGGCCTGAGCACCCTTTCCAGGCAGAAATTCCTCCTGATGTCCAACCTGAACCCCTCTTGAGGTCATTTCCCCTTGTCCTGTCCCTGTTCCCTGGGAGCAGAGCCTGGTCCCACCTGGATATTTTGGGTCACTTGGGGCAACTCCTGCAACCCCCACCGATGGTTCTGAGGACTCCTCACGTCCCACACTCAGCACTCTGTATTTCTGTGTATATTTGTATTCCATACTCTGAAGAGAAGCTCCATTAATCTATAAAAAGGGAGAAGGACATTTCTGTGTGTGCAGATCCCTCATGAATTGCACAACAGGATCCCCAGGAAGCAGCTCCCCCCAGTCACACGCAGGGGCAGGAATTGCTGCACTCAGAATTCTGAGCTGATATTCCTACCCAGCCTTCAGCAGGCAGTAACAAAGTGACAGAACCCAAACAGAATCCCTTTTTCTTCCTCTTGCTCCTGGCAGCTGCTCTGGGCAGGTGGCAGTGCTGGGCAGGGCCTGGCCCTGGGAGGACACGGAGCTGCCCCAGCAGGTGCCACCCTCCAGCTGTGACCTGGCATCTCCTGGGCTCCTAGGGCTTCCTCTGTGCCAAAGGACAAGGCAGAACTCTCCTGTTCAGAGCAGTGTTTTATCCCTTATTCCCATTTTCCCAAGCACTCGCAGGGAGCTCAGTGTGGCCTTTCATTCCCGCACGTGTTTCCCTTCCCTGCCCCACTCAGCAAGAGTTCCAGGGCATGACCTGTTTTAACCTTTTTTTTTTCCTTTTTAACCATTTTTTTTTCCTTTTTAACATGGAAACCTGGGCTGGATTTGCTGGAGGAGCCCCATGACTGCAGCTGTTTCATGACCACCACAGCCTCCTGCCCCGTGTCCCTGGTGAGATGGTGCCAAAAGCCCCCGAACGAGGCTTTTTTACACTTAAAATTTCAGGGTGGTTTAAAACACCACGGAACCCCAGGAGTCCCACCAGCATCCTTTGAGAATCATGGAATTGTTTGGGTTGGAAAAGCCCTTGGAGAGCAGGGAGTCCAACCATCCCCAGCACTGCCAGGGCCACCACGGCCCTGTGTCCCCAAGTGCCACATCCACGGGGCTTTCAATCCCTGCAAGAATGGGGACTCCATCCCTGCCCTGGGCTGGACAGCCCCTTCCAGGGACTGCTCCCAATATCCAACCCGAACCTCCCCGTGGCAAACTGAGGCTGTTTCCACAAGCCCTGCATCCCAAAAAAGCTGTTTTCATCACCAAACTCCAGGGATGAGGCCAAGCAGCTGCTTCACTTCCAGGCCCAAGACACGGGGCCTGTCTCACCCCGATGGACACAGAGAGGCCCCAAAAGGCCCTGCCAGGGGAACTCTGCCAGAAGTCCCAGCTGGAAGTTCCTCCCTTCCCTTACCTCCACGGGGCAGAGCCCGGAGCTGCTCCATGGCCACTCCCGCTGCTCCCAGCCCCTGCCAGGGCCCATGTGGCTCTGCAGAGGCACTGAGGGCTCTGTCCTCCCTCCCAAAATCAAAGTGTTGCTCTGTGCTGCCGGAGCACTTTGTTTTTGCACTTATAAGGAAGCGGCTGCCGACGTTACCCGGACACACTTCCTGTTCTGCTGGGGACGAGCAGCCCGGGGCAGCCCCGGCACCGAGGCCTCGGGGCAGCTCCCGAGCTCCTGCTGCATTTTACCTCCATCCCCTTCTCCCACAGCCCAGCTCTGCTCCCTGGGCCCTGCAGAAACCACCGGCTGTGCCCTGTCTGGGTGCTGCTTCCCACCAAAGCCCCAGGGATGGGCCGCATCCCAAAGGCTTGGGGGGCTGCTGACCCCACCCTGGCACGGGGCCGAGGGTGCCACGGGACAGCTCCGGCTGCGTTTGGGATGTTCTCCAGTTCAGCAGTGAGATTTAGGATTTTTTTAATGAGGAAGGAGGTTTCTGTGTGTTCCAGGTCACGGGAAGCAGCCCTGGAGGAGCGCTGCATTCCCGGGCTGCTGCTCCACAGCTCCAAAGGAATCTTCCCCCCTGGAATGTAACGCCTCGGTGGTTGAAAAGCACAAACAAATGGACCAAGTGAAACTAAAACCAGCAGGAAAAGGCTCAGAGGAACCTCGAGGATCTCTGTCAGCACCAACCCTGCCTCTCCTGGTCCCCCAGAGTCAGGATGGAAGTTGGGATGGTCACTGCCAGGGGCTCCCGGGGCTGCGGATTCCCTCATTTCCACTCATCCCTGACTGCAGGACGGAGATGAACCAGGGCTGGGATGGAGCTGACCTCACTTTCTGCTTCAATTCTGCTCTTCATGGCAACTTTCTGGATATTAAATGTTGCTTTTTATATGTAGCAAGATCATGAAGGTGCAGTGTTTGCTGGAGGAGATGGGAAGAACCCTTCCAGATGCACAAAGGAAATGAAATCCTGAAAATGAAACAAAATCTTCCCTGCAGATTTCACAGAACCCCAGACTGGTTTGGGTTGGAATGGACCTCAAAGCCCATCCAGTGCCAGCCCTGCCATGGCAGGGACACCTCCCACTGTCCCAGGGTGCTCCCAGCCCCATCCAGCCTGGCCTTGGGCACTGCCAGCACAACTCTTTTATCTCCACCCAGACTGCAGCTCCCCAGTACAGCTGGTCCAGCACAGAGCACTGGGGGCTCCACTTGGTGAAAATTACCCCAAAATAGCACTGAGTGCCTGAAGAAGGTGATTCACAGAGATCTGAATTTAAAAATGCTCCAGACAGAGATGGTTTGAACTTTACAAAATCCCAGGATCACTGAGGCTGGAAAATCCCTCCCAGCCCATTGAGCCCAACCTGTGCCCAATGTCCACCTTGTCCCCAGACCAGGGCACTCAGTGCCACCCCCAGGCCTTCCTGGGACACCTCCAGGGATGGGGACTCCAAACCTTCCTGCGCAGCCCCTGCCAAGGCCTGAGCACCCTTTCCAGGCAGAAATTCCACAGCTGGGCTGTGTCAGAGCCTTGGACATGATTGCCACAGGGACCTGTCCCAGGAACAGCTCAGCCCAGCTGGGATTGCTCTGAGGGCAGAGAGGTNGAGCCCTGTCCTGAGCCCTGTCCTGAGCCCTGTCCTGAGCCCTGTCCTGAGCCCTGTCCCCACTGTCACCTCCCAGGCAACTCCTCAGAGCCCCCCCCCGAGCTGCCCATCCCTGATCACCAACTCCAATACAAGGGATGGAGGGACAGGACACAGGGAATGGCTTCCCACTGCCAGAGGCCAGGGATGGATGGGATCTTGGGCAGGAATTGTTCCCTGGGAGGGTGGNAGCACTGAGTGCCTGAAGAAGGTGATTCACAGAGATCTGAATTTAAAAATGCTCCAGACAGAGATGGTTTGAACTTTACAAAATCCCAGGATCACTGAGGCTGGAAAAGCCCTCCCAGCCCATCGAGCCCAAGCTGTGCCCAATGCCCACCTTGTCCCCAGCCCAGAGCACTCAGTGCCACCTCCAGGAATTCCTTGGACACCTCCAGGGATGGGGACTCCAAACCTTCCTGCGCAGCCCCTGCCAAGGCCTGACCACCCTTTCCAGGCAGAAATTCCACAGCTGGGCTGTGTCAGAGCCTTGGACATGATTGTCACAGGGACCTGTCCCAGGAACAGCTCAGCCCAGCTGGGATTGCTCTGAGGGCAGAGAGGTGACCCACAACCACCTCCGAGTCCCTCCCAGGCAGGACCAGGTGAAACCCCTGCTCCCAGAACGGGAACTCACCTTTCCTTTTCCACCTGCTCTTCCTGCCGTCCTTGCTGGCGCAGCCGTCGCTGCTGGAGCTGCTGTGCTCCGAGCTCGGCGAGTCCGACTGGGCATCGCTGCTCTCCTCGGAGCCCTCCGACAGCTCCTTCAGCCCGTCCGGGATGTCCTTCTGCCAAGGGACAGGGCAGAGTCACCCCTGTGCCCACACCCCTCCAACCACGCAGGCTGAGCTCACCCAGCACCGACCTCGGCCCTCCCAGTGCCCCAGAGCTGCCCCAAGGCCGGCCCCAAACCCCCCCGTGAGTCCCTGCAAAGCTTAACACAGGCAACACAGCCTGAACCCTGTCCTGAGCCCTGTCNCCCCAAATCAGGAATGCTGTGAGCCAGCTCCATTCAGTATTTACAATACAGGTCATTTTTAACGATGCCAATCAGACAATTCCCCGTTTTTCCCCAGAAATCCTCTCTGACTGACACTGAGGATAAGGAGATTTTTCATCTCTAGATACAAGCTGAGAGCAGTGAACAGGAAGTTACCCTTTTGGGGCTGGAGTGTCATTAACATTTTAATTGCTCTCTCATTTCTGGGACAGTAATTAAGACCAGCAAACTGCCCTGTGTGATAAAGGGAGCATCTGCAGCTGCACCCTCACAGCCAGGAGCTCCTGAGAAGGGAGTGATTGTTTCTGCTGCCAGTGAGGAACAGTCCCCTTTTGGGATTGTCCTGGGTAAGGTGGACATCAGCAGGAATTTCTGCCTGGAAAGGGTGCTCAGGCCTTGGCAGGGGCTGCCCAGGGAGGTTTGGAGTCCCCACTCCTGGAGGTGGCACTGAGTGCCCTGGGCTGGGGACAAGGTGGGCATGGGGCACAGCTTGGCCTCGATGCCCTGGGAGGATTTTCCCATCCTCAGTGACTCTGGGATCCTGCTCCACTCCGTTTCCAAGACCCGAGCCCCGAGGGAAGCCCCTGGCACTCACCTTGAGGGTGTAGACGCCCATGCGGCCCGGGACCTTGTAGAAGATGCCCTCCTCGCCGCGGGAGTTGGTGTGCAGCATGGCATTCAGGCAGGCCAGCGGCGAGGTCCCGCTGCAGAGACAGCCCGTCAGAGCCTGGCACTGCTGCCACGGCCCCCAGCCAGCCCCAGGCACCCCCAGACCCCACATCCCACTCCTGCTCCCAAGGGGAATGCCAGTGGAAGCTGCCGCAAAAAGCAACAGGGAACCCGGTCCATGGATGCTCCAGTCCCGGGGAAAAGCAAACAAAAACCCCCCACGTTTGGGTCTCCAAGGCTTCTTTTGGCAAACATCAAATCAGTCTGAGACTTTCCAAGCTCCAGGTGAGCCTCAGAGCAGGTTTGNGGCTCTCCAAGGCTTTTTTTGCCAAATATCAAACCAGTCTCAGAGTTTCCAAGCTCTGGGTGAGCCTCAGAGCAGGTTTGGGGCGAGCTGAGGATGGGCTCCAGATGGGTTTAAAGTTGTGTTGAGGGTTTTTTCCCAAAAAAGAACCCGAGTTGTACTGGAACGAGGGCTGTGGGGTAAGGAATGGAAACCAATTGTGCCATTCCCCCCGGGAGGAGGGGAGCCCTCCAATCCCAGCCCGGGGAGAGGAGACAAATTCACCTTTTCACCAGGGTTGGAGGGGTTTTTGTTTGGTTTTCTAACCCACCCTGCAGCAGACAGCAGCAAACCCAGGCAGGCCCAGCAGCTGAGCTGTGTCCCCACAGCAGGGACAGGAGGGTCACAGCCTCAGGATCCAGCACAGCCCTGCACAGCATCCAAGGGGCAATTCCTCCCCTCCCAAAGTCCAGCGGGGCAAGAGGCCACTGACACCTGGGCTGTGCCAGCTCTGGGGTGGCAGCAGGGCCAGGGCAGTGCCCATCCCCTGTGCTGGCACTGCTGGGGCACCTCCAGTGCTGGGGGCAGCTCTGGGCCCCTCCTGACAGGAGAGCCCTGCAGGGGCTGGAGCGTGTCCA
The DNA here is from genome assembly GCA_013397175.1 of Platysteira castanea. Classification (NCBI taxonomy): domain Eukaryota; kingdom Metazoa; phylum Chordata; class Aves; order Passeriformes; genus Platysteira; species Platysteira castanea. The sequence continues at coordinate 169,758 of VYXC01000310.1, forward strand.
GGGCAGGGAACGGAGCTGGGAAGGGGCTGGAGCCCCNCCTTTCTCAGTCACTCCCAGCCCCTGGAACAGCAGGGATCACCTGGAATCCCTCCCATGCCCAGGAAGGCCCAGGGTGGGGGGAGAGCTCTGCCAGGGACCCGAGCTGGGCCTCCCCAGCACACCCTGGGCAACACCTGCACCAGGGCAGGTGTTAGGGTATCACCTAAGGTATCAGGGTATCAGCGTTAATCCCAGCCCTTCCCAGGATCCAGAGCCATGCTCTGGAAGCTCCCCCAGGGATGAAGCCTTGGCAGGACCATCCTCACTAAAGCTTTCCTCCTCTGGCATTGCCACTGCTCCCACACAATTGATTCCCTGTTTACACCTTCTCCCTATTTTTATTTATTGTTTTCCCAGGTTTGCCCATCTCCTGGCACGCACCCGTCTCTGGAGGCTCTTCTGAAAGCTGCCCCCAAGCTGGCACTGCCCCAGCCTGGCAGAGCTCAGCAGAAAATGTCTGTGGTTAAAATCAGCCAACAAATCCCAGCTAACCCTGAAATGAAGGGGGTCTGATCTGGGGAGAACTTCCACTGCCCCACCCCATCCTTGCTGCCTCTGGTGAGCTCTCAGCTCCACGAGGAACCATCCTGTTTCCACGACTGTGCCCAGTCTGCCCAGTCTGCCCAGTGCCCCAGGAGGCTGCAGGGCACAGGACAGGGGCAGCTGCTGCAGGGCCACGAGAGCTGTGCCACCAGCAGCTCCCAGCTGAGCTGGCCTGGATCTCCACGGACACAGGGACCCCAAACTGAAACCCCACCAAACCAGCCCCAAATGGAAACGGAACCAAGCCCAGATGCTCCCCCTGAACCCGGGTGAAGCCCAAGCCACTGCGGCCGTGCTGGACCTGCCTGATCCCGAGGGAAAGAGCTCGGGGTGTTTTCCTTGGATCACAGCTGGGGCTGCCCCCAGCCCTGGCAGTTTGCTCACCATCAATCCCACAGGAGGCTGGGATAAGGTTTATCCTTGGAGCTGAAATGTGCTCTCCTGGGACGGGAGGAGTTCAGCCCTTGCTGGCTCTCGGCTGCCCCTGTGCTCAGCATCCCCCAGCATTCCCTGATTCCCTTCTCCCTGTGCTCTGCACCTGGCCTGCCTCTGGTTACTTGAAATGCCACAGCAGCCTAAACCCAGCCCTAGGGACCAGGTTCCATTTCTTTTATTGCTCTTTTCCCTTATTTTACCAGTGGAGGCCATGCCTCCATTTCCCAGGAACCCACGCTGGCAATTCCCACCATGCCACCTCTAAAGCAGCCCTGGGAGAAGCAGGGGATGCCAGAGATGAGTGTCTGCCCATCCCAGCTCCATCACCACCCCCTGTCCCCCCAGTCCCTCCTGCCACAGAGCCACACTCAGCTCCAGCACTGCCGGCGTGCCAGTCCTCGGGGTGACTCCAAATCCGGATCCATCCCTCAGGGAAGAGCCTCTGGAGCTCAGCAGGACCCTGCCACGGCCTGGAACTGCTCTGCTCCCCCAGGTCCCTCACAGGAAACTCCCCCAAGGCCCTCAGCTGATTCCCAAAGCTTCTGCCCCGGAATGTTCTCCAGCTTGGAATCCTGGAGGGCGCTGGGCTCTGAGCTCGGCTCTGGCTCGTGGCTGGGGGTGCAGCAGCTCAGCCCTGCCCAGAGAAAGGCAGGAGTGGCACCAGGGCTGGGATTAGGGCTGGGATTAGGGCCAGGCTGGGCTGCACGGGGCTCTGAGCTCAGCTCAGCCCTGCCCAGAGGGAGGCAGGAGTGGCACCAGGGCTGGGATTAGGGCTGGGCTGGGCTGCACGGGGCTCTGAGCTCAGCTCAGCCCTGCCCAGAGGGAGGCAGGAGTGGCACCAGGGCTGGGATTAGGGCCAGGCTGGGCTGCACGGGGCTCTGNGAGCTCAGCTCAGCCCTGCCCAGAGGGAGGCAGGAGTGGCACCAGGGCTGGGATCAGGGCCGGGCTGCATGGGGCTGGCAGCAGCCTGGGATAACAGGAGGAGTCCCTGCCCAGGGCAGGGGTGGGATGAGATGGGCTTTGAGCCCCCTTCCTGCCCAACCCATCCCATCATTCCATCATTCCATGGTTCCATCATTCCGTGCCTCAAAATGCCAGGAACCAACTGCAGAATTCAGGCCTGGCTCGTGCTGAGGCCGATTTCCCCAGATCTGCCTGGGCTGGTTCCATCCCAAACCTCACCTGTGCACTGGAAGGAGACTCCAGGCACCACCAGGACGTTGGGATTTTGTCCTGCTCTTTCCAAAGGGCTCATCCAGCAGGAGGGAGCTGCCTCTCCAGGCCACTGTCCTGACCACAGGAGCGTTTCCCTGATAAAACCTGGATAAATCCTTGACAGAACAACTGACAGGGACATCCTCCACCTCCAGAAAATTACTGGTGTCTCATCCAGTGCTTCCAAAAGTCATTTCTGGCCAAACCTTCAGCAGAGGATTCCTGCTGCAGTCTGTGAGGGCAAGGACACAGCTCTGGACACAGCCCAGATCCAGGAGATCTGGCACCCACGGCTGCTTCTCCAGGCGAGCACTGCCCAGGATTTGGCTTCCCAGGGCTGTGCCCACAGGAGCTGGGGCTGTGCTGCCAGCAGGGAGTGCTCCCAGCTGTACTTCCATCATGCACCCCCAGCCCCTGCTATCCCAGCTCCATCCCAAGGGGGAATTCCCTGCCAGGGGACAGCAAACCCCATTCTGTGGCAGGGAGTGGGACGATGGCACTGCCCAGTGCCAGGGACACTGCCAGGCAAAAGGGATCACTGGGAATTCCAGCTAATCCTGCTGTGCTCACTGCTCCCATCTCACCCAGCAGGCCTGGGAAGGTCGGGATTGGGATGCCCTGGGCAGCTCTGGGCTCTGTGCACTGAACGAGCTCGGATGGAAGCACAAAATTCCCACCTGCTGGAGTTCAGGAGACCCAGCAGAGACTGGACAGCCTCCCCCAGGCTCAGGTTCCCAAGCACAGGCTGAAGCTTCCCAGCTTTTCCTTCTCCGGGAGCCCAGCCCAGCCCAGGAGCAGATGTGGCACTGCAGGGGCAGCAAACCCAGCCCCGGCCACCTCTGCTGCCCGGGATCTGCACTGGGAGGACTGGGAAGCTCCCAGTTTATTGCCTCTCTGCAGTTTTAGGCCACCTCACTTTGCCACAGCTGAGGTGTGACCCTCACTCCCAGGGGACTGGGCCTGGGAAAAGCCAGGGAGGGACAAATCCACTGCTCCCAGCTGGGCACAGGCCAGCGGACTGGGATCAACCCAGGGGTGGAGCTGGAACCAAAAAAGGTTCAGCCTGGAGAAGAGAAGGCTCCAGGGAGAGCTCAGAGCCCCTGCCAGGGCCTAAAGGGGCTCCAGGAGAGCTGGAGAGGGACTGGGGACAAGGGCTGGAGGGACAGGACACAGGGAATGGCTTCCACTGCCAGAGGGCAGGGAGGGATGGGATCTTGGGAAGGAATTCCTGGCCCAGGGTGCCCCGAGAAGCTGTGGCTGCCCCTGGAAGTGTGGGACAGGGCTTGGATCAAGCTGGTGCTGGCAGTGCTGCCTGCCACAGAAAGCGATGGATTAGTAAAGATTCCCCTCTGATGCAGCTAAAAACAACCAATTTGAGAGACTCCTGGAATTTACAAACCCGTGACTAAAAAAATAAATGTCACTTTTTTACATTTTTGCCTGAACAAGAGGTTTTGACAACTTGCAAATATTCATTCTCCTCTGAAAACGACCATTTTCCACACCCACACTTTCCCTAACGAGCTGGCAAACTGCTCCCAAGGGGATCTCCAGCAGGTGCCAGTCCCTGTGCCAGCAGGACAGGCACATTCCTTATTTACAGGGGCTGGTGGAAGGGCTAAACCCGTGCTGGGTGGTGTCTGCAGGGAAGAGGCAGCTCCGGGGCCAGCCCAAGGCACAAGGAACTGATGTCCCGAGCTCTGCCCTGCTGAGGATGGCCCTGAGCCACCCAGCACCTCAGTCTGGCCCACACAAACCGTTCCCAGAAATCCCAAATTCCAGCCACCATTTCAACAGGACGTTTTAAACTCCACATTAAACTCAGACTGAGCAGGGAAAAGGGGTTTGAGTAGAAAATGAAGGTTATGGTGAGGAGTCTGCTCCGAGAGCTGCTGGGGAAGGGGAGGAAGGGGGTGCAGGATCCCTCCCCCTCTGGAGCATCCCTTCCCCACTGCAATCCCCCTGGAGCATCCCTTCCTGCCCTGCAATCCCCCTGGAGCATCCCTTCCCACTGCAATCCCCCTGGAGCATCCCTTCCCACTGCAATCCCTCTGGAGCATCCCTTCCCCACTGCAATCCCCCTGGAGCATCCCTTCCTGCCCTGAAATCCCTCTGGAATCTCCATTCCCACCAGTCCTGCTCCAAGGCCTCAGGGACCAAGGTGACTTTTCCAATTCTCAAACAGAAGTGGGACCAAACCCTTCCCTCCTGGTTCCCCTCGGGATGTATTTGGACTTCCCAGCCCTCTCCCAGCTCATCCCACGGGGATTTCCCTCCCCCAAAGTGACTTTGTGCTACAGCTCCACTCTTCCCTGCCCAGCAGATCCCGGGATCCTGTGGGCACAGGGAAAAGCCCCCGGGAATGCCCTGGCTGGCCCCCAGGGAGGTCACTGGGTCCCAGGGAAGGTTCCTCGGTGCCAAGGGAAGCTCCACAGAGAGCGATCCCCCAGGAATCACCTCCCACCTCCCTGCCCGGATCAAGCTGCCACAGGCACAGCTCCGCTCAGGGGAGGATTTCCCACGTTTTCCCTTGGAGCATCCCCCTGTTCCCCCTCTCCCACGAGCCAGAGGCTCACCCCAGGAGCTCTTTGCTGCCTGGTGCAGCCACCCCCACTCAGGATCCCTCATTCCAGGGCTGGGAATGCCGGGAGAGCCAGAGCCAGCAGCTCCAGGGCAGGGAAGCAGCTCCTCTCCCAGGCCACGCTCCCAACATGCAGCGCCCGTGGCCCCCGACGAGAAGCACAAACCCCACATGCACACCCGGCCCCACGCAGGCAGCAGGGACAGGGACACGGCAGCAGCAGCTCCCAAGCCCCGGGGTTCCCAGCCGGGAGGGCAGCGTTACACCGGGGTTACACCGGGGTTACACCGGGGATGCTCCCAGGAGCAGAGGAATGGCAGGGAACGGGGAATCGCGGGGGGCGTTAGGGACGGGAGCTGGGAACAAGCAGCGCTGGGTCTGGTCTTACCTTCTGCAGGTGGAGTGCAGCCCAAAAAAAGGAGAGAAACACCCCTTTAACAACTTTGGCAAAACAACGGCGTCCATCAACCCATACAAACCCCCCCTCCCGTCCTCCACAACCACGTTCCCAAGGGCTGGGGGCAGCCTGGGGGAATCCCAAACCCAGGAGGGGAAGGATACACCCGCCAGGTGCTTCCAGCCCAGCTCCGGCGTGGAAACCCTCCCTGCCACCCTTGTCTGGGAATGAACCTTCTGGAAGCCTTGGAAAGTGCCCCACGTGGACTCCTCACTCCTCCTCCCCCTCAGCCCTGCTCCCAGCTCACCATTCCAGGGAATACAGCAGCCCTGCACCCCAAACTTCCCGTGGTTTAATGGAGCAGGAGCTTCCTCGCCCCAGGGCTGATCCACGGGCTCCCCAGAACACAAATCAGTGCACGTCTGGAATATTCCCCGCAGCCCTGGGGGCCCTGCAGGGTCTCACCCTGACACAGCAGCACCCTCAGTGGGGGTCTCTGCTTGCACCCCAGCATTTCGGGGGTTCCTGGAGCTGCCGGGTGCCCCCAAGGCAGGAATGGGTGCAGGGGCAAGGGGAGTGCAGCCAGAGATGGAGCTCAGGAGCCACGCTTGGAGCACTGTGCCCGAGGGCCCGGGAGGAACCTGGGCATGGGGACTGGTCTGGAGGACAGCGCAAAGCTCTCAGAACACGCTGAACTGGGCTAATTAATAGCTTTAATTAAAGGTCTGTCAGCACAACTGGATCTGAGCTGCAGGAACATCAGGGACTGGGGTATGGCAGGGCCTGGCTGGGAACAAATCCCTTTCCAGCCCTTCCATCCGTGGGTGTCAGCTGCAGGCAGCAGCCCCAGGGTCACAGCACGGGTGTCCACAGGTCCTGCTTGGGGCCCTTCTCATCCCCAGGGATCGTCAACCAGCACTTCCTGATCTTAGGGCAGCAATCAGAAGTGAAGCTCCTTCCTCTGAGGCTTTTGGGGCCCAGAGTTAAGATTTCCCTGGTTTTGGGATCCTCTCTGTGTTTTTGCTGCAGAACCACGAGCCAGCTCGTGCTGAGGAGAAACCCCAGTGGAGATATTTTTTGAGGCCTCGGCTCTGGTGTTTTCCAGGAGGGAGAGTCGAGCTCTCAGGTTCCCATCAGCAGAGGGATCCACCCCCCACTCCTCCCTGCAGCACTGAGCATCCTCCTGCACAGCAGCGAAATTCTCTGCAATTTTATCTCGGGGAAGCAGCAAAAACTGCTACAGCCAGGCTGGGCTGGGCTGGGCGAGGGGGAACACTCTGTTAGTTCTGGATCCACACCTGTGTAAGAGGGATGTGCACAGAGTCCCCTGGTGAGAGTTCCTCCTACACACAACAATTGTATTTACCCCTCCCTGCCACTGGTAGTGACCCAACCTTCCTGTAGCGATGCTCTTGCTGAGCTATTGATGTTCAAACCAACATTTCCCCCTACATTTATTATTTATGGACTCCACCAACTCATCTCCGTGTTCTGCACACACACCGCGTGGCTCAGAAACCCGGCCCCTGTCCCCAGTCCCTCTCCAGCTCTCCTGGAGCCCCTCCAGGCCCTGGAAGGGGCTCTGGGCTCTCCCTGGACCCTTCCCTTCTGCAGCTCTGCCCTCGGTCACCAGTGTCACCTGGGAACTGCTCATGTGCTGAGAGCTGCAGGGACTGCCTGGAGCCCTCCCTGCTGCAGCCCCGATCCCACAGAACTCAAACACTGAACCATCCCACAACTGAAGTGCTTCCAACAAATTCCCCTTTCCCACTGATGAAAAGTTGTGGAAGAGCCACAGAACCCCAGCTGGGAGCAAGAAATCCTGCACAGGACAGCCCCAAGAGGCTGGCAGTGTTTTTAGGGACATTTTACCAGACCCACATTCCAAAGAGCTCTCTCAGGGGGATCTGAGGCAACCCAGGCTGGTTATTCCTTAGGAAGGCATGTCTGGATGTCCCTGTCCTACCCCAGACACCCAACGTGACCAATATCCAGCCCTGGGACAAGATCTCAGGGTGTCCCAGGACAAGGGATGGAGGGACAGGACACAGGGAATGGCTTCCCACTGCCAGAGGGCAGGCACAGATGGGATATTGGGCAGGAATTGTTCCCTGGGAGGGTGGGCAGGCCCTGGCCCAGGGTGCCCAGGGAAGCTGTGGCTGCCCCTGGATCCCTGGCAGTGCCCAAGGCCAGGCTGGATGGGGCTGGGAGCAGCCTGGGACAGCAGAAGGTGTCCCTGCCCATGGCAGGGGTGGCACTGGATGTGATTTAAGCTCCCCTCTCACCCAAAAATGTCTGGGACTCTCTGATTCCCTCTCTAGTCCAAACATCACCAGTGAAAAGGGAAATTGGGCTTCTGTGCCTTTTTCCCCCTCACAAAGTGGTTCAAGAGTCAGGTTGGGTTTATGGCAGGAATTCCATGGATATCCAAAGGAAAGTAGCCAGAGCACCCTGTCTGCTCTCCTTCCAGAGGTGGAGCTGGTGCCTACATCATTCCCTTGTTTAACCATTATTTGGGCAAAACCAGCCCCTGTGTTTGGCCAGAGGCTCCCGGGAGGGTGCTCTACATAAAATCCAAGGAAAACCAAGGACTCGGGGCTATCGAGAGGAGAAGCCAGCAGAGACTTCTTCCAAAAAGCTCATTTTGATGAGATGCTCTTACACCGATTTTAACACACCCAGGGAGACCAAGGAAATCCGATGCCAAATTAGAGTTTTTGATTTTAAGAGCTCCTTCCCATCAGACAGAAGTGATTCCCTGCTGCTGGCTCTGCCTGCCCACCTATCCCATGGCTCCCACGCATCCCAGAGCAGGGAACATTCCCAGCTGGCTGCTGGAGAACTCCACAGCCCCACACACCTTCAAAGCCTCCTCTGGCAGTGCCACAACACGCCCAGGCTTCCCCAAGCCCCGATGGCAGAGGAGATAAGGCCCCAAATCCGGGATGTGGGGCAGGGCCCGGAGCCAGCCCCATCCGTGGGCGTTTTCCATGGATTTCACTGGGGCAAGCGCCGGCCTGCAGGCAGGGCAGGCTCTCCAGGGAGCAGGGCAGCCTGTCCCAGCAGGCAGACTGGGAAAAGGGGATGGCAGATCACCCAGGAAAGGGGAGCTTTAGCCTGGGGATGCCTGAGGAACCCAATCCCGACCCCTCCGAGTGCTGGCCCTGGGCTGACCTTCACAAATGTCACCACCAAAATCCCCTAAATGACAGGGCAAAACCCTAAACACGGCTGAGCCAGCATCCCCCTGGGCTCTGTGTGCTACAGAACCATCTTACAACAGCCCTGGCCTTGTCCAAAAACCCCCAAATTGTCCTGCACGTGGCAGAAATCCCTCTTCCCCCAACCCCTGATTTTTTTCCGCTCTCGACTGCAATTCTCTGCAACTCCAAACCCTCCACACCAGCCCTGGCGCTTCCACGTCCTCTGAGCTCTTCCCCCATGGCCTGGAGCTGCCTCCCCGAGCAGCTGCAGCCCAAGCTCATCCCAGGGATCACTAGAGGGAGAGGGACTGGCAAACAGGAGGAGGACCCCAGCTGGGCTCCCCACGGCCTCTGCCCCATCCTCAGTCTCTGGGAGAGCCCCTCATCACTTCCAAACCTGTCCCAGGTCACTGCCTCTGGGATTTGCAAAAGCCTGATGTGAAAGGTGATGTTTAACTCACCCTCCCATCGCCTCCAAGAGCTAAAACCCACAACAAACACACCCCGAAGTCAAAGCTGGCAGAGTTGAAGGACGAGGTGCTCTGTGGGAAGCCTTTGCTCCCAAATCTATCTGCAGTTGGGTTCATGAAAAGCCAACTGCACTGAGAACAGACTCCCACCCCTCGCCCAGCTGAGGGTGGCACCCGCTGCCAGAGGTGCTCCCAGAGCTTCCCCATGGGAGGACTCAAACCCTGGAGAGCTCCACATGCTCACCTGGCAGCTTTTACTCCTCCCCTAGCAGGGATTTTCCTTTAATAAAAGCTGGTTTGTGCTAAGCCCATCTTGTCACGGGCTGTGCCTGACCAGAACCCCAACCCAGCCACAAATCCTGGCACTGACTGCAATTGAATTGCCTCAGATGTGAGAATCCTTCAGCTTTTAACCTAAACAAAGCCTTATTACATCAAAATAAAGCTTTACTACATCGATGTTGGATTTACAAGCAAAGATCCCTGGCCAGCATCCCAGCGTGGCCAAGTGGAAGAGCTGAAATTTGAGTTTCCCACCTGGCTGGTGCCACAAACACCTCTGGGACTGGAGATCCTGGTGCTCAAGGCAGCTCCTTTAGAGAGGAAAACAACTAAAGGAGGAGGCTGAGAAGGATGAAAGGCACAGCTGCACTTCTGCTCTGCTTTTTTTTGGCTGTTTGGTCCAAAATCTGCCCTGACCAGCCACAGGCCAAATCTGGGTCCCACCTGGGCTCCTCTGCCTGAGGCTCTGCCCCAAAACCACTGAATCTTGCTAAAAAGGTTCATCAGTGTCAGTGCTGGGTGTTTGCTGCCCTTGTGCTCTGCCACCAGCACTGACCAGTGAGTTCCAGTCTGACCAGTGCCCCTCCAGGCCTGACCAGGGCCCCTCCAGGGCTGACTCTGAGCTGCATCTGGATTAACAATATTTAGTTGAACAATATTAATATTTAGTTGAACAACACCCAGCACAGAAGTGCAGCTGCCCCTGGCTGGCAGAGCCCGGCTGTGCCACGCAGAGCGAGGGGCACCCTCGGGGCAGGAGCTGAACCTGCCTTTGGTCACTCCCCAGGAGCCAAAGGGGCTCACTAGGTGTCCCTGTGACTGGACAAACCCCACATTTCCCAGAGCAAACAGCCCTGTGCCATGCTCAGCTCGAGAGGGAGGTGCTGCTGGGACAGCACAATTCCTGTGCTTGGCCCTTGACTCTTCCCTGCAAAGCAGATGGATTGCTGGATCCAGCTGGCAAGGGGCAGTGGAAAACCAAATTCGGTCAAATTTAGGATGGCTGTTTAACTCCAAAATAGATGAGCAGGCCCAGCCCATCCTCTTTATGCCCTTCTCCTTTTCTTTGCTGTCAGAAAACAGAAGCAATACTTTGTATTTCACCTGGACTCACCCCTGGGAAAGCTGATTCCCACCTCTCATCCCTGGCAGAGCCAGGACTCTGGAGCTGCTCCGTGTCCCAAGCAGATGGATACCACGGAGCTGGCCCCTGCCCAGCATCCCACCAGGCTGCTCTGGGAGCAGGAATGTCCCTAAGGAATAATCACACCCCCTCCAGGTAATACAGAGAAAACAGCACCAGGAATCCAGTTTTCTATACAAGAATCTTTAACTGAGGCTGCTTCGTTACTCCCTGGGTAACTCTGAGTTTTGCTTAGGTCAAATTGACTATTCTTTAATTATTTTAAAGAAGAAATTAAAAATTGTTACACGTTCTTCAGTCCCTGGAGCCTGAAGCCCGTGCCCAGGTCTGGGTTATCCTACGGAAGAGCTGCAGCCAGGTCCTGCACACCTGGGAACTGGGGGTGACCCTCGTCCCCCTCACTGGGGAAAAGCTCTTGGGAGCTGTTTGCAAACGGGACCCAGACCCCAAACCTGCAACGTTTCAGTCCCAAAATTCCTCAGGAGCTGGGAAGTAACAGCAAACTACACTGAGCTGGAACCAGAGCATCAGTGGGTTTTCCTGGTTCACTCAACTCACCTGATTTCCTTAAGTCCTTCCTTCTGGATAACTTGAAGGATCTCTTTATGGCTCATGGGTGTGTTGGGGTATTTCTCCAGGACCTGGCAAGCAAGAGCAGATTGAGAGCAAGTTACTCCTTTGCATTCTGAATTCACATTCAACTGCACCAAAACCCACATCTAATGGCTCGGACTTCTCCAAGGACACAACCAACCCAGGGAGAACCACAGACCCTCCCCACCACCCCCTGAAGGACTCGGGGAGCAAAGAGGCTCCGAGATTGGCTAAAGGACTTCCCTGAGTGCAATTCCTGATTTTATTTCCAGTGTGCTGCCCTCGGAGAGTGAAGTGTTCCACGGCCACGGGGTAGCTCCCCACCAGGAGCTCCCCTCAGAACACTGCAGGAACTGCCCAGTACCTCAGCCACACCTCCAACCCCCAAATTCTGGAGCAGTTACTGAGCTGTGGCGTGGCTGAACGTGGCAAAGCTGAAGGAAAGGGGGGTTTGACACTGCTGGGGCTGCCTGAAACCCTCTGCCCACGCTCCAGGCTGCGAGTCCCCACCTCTGGCCCGTGGAAATGGCTCCTCTGCTAAGCTGCCACATCCCCAGCCCTCCCCAGCTCCTCGGGACCCCCGCGCTCCCTTCCAAGGGCACTGACAGCAGAAGTGCAGCTGGAGCAGTGGCCGGGGAGCTGCTGGAGGCCTCGGCAGGCAGATGCCACTCACCACACGTCACTGGGATATTTTAGGCCCTATTTGTGCTGGGGAGGGGGATGGGCAGGAAATGCCTCGTTTCCGTCTTAATCATCAGCTTCTGACCCGAGCCCAGCACATCAAACCCCAGGCCTGACTTAGGCTCGGCCCAGGAGTGCTCAGCACAGAGCCCGCAGTGACTCTGCACAAGGAGAGGAGCGGTTTGGATTCCTCTGTGCAGAACCCACGGCCCCCCCAGGACCCTGCCCCTCATCCCCTCCAGGAACACCGGGTTATCCCCATCCAGCTCTCCTGGAAAGGACTTCGAGCTGCAGCATCTCCCTGCTCCCAGAACAGATCCCTACACTCAGCTCCATCTGCAGCTCTGGAAACTCCAGCTGATTTTCCCGTCCTGGAAAATCTCTTGTGAAGTGATGTTGAGGCCTGACTTTCACAGAATCGTGGAGTGGTTTGGGTGGGAAGGGACCCTAAAGCCCATCCTGTTCCACTCCCTGCCTTCCACTGTCCCAGGCTGCTCCAAACCCTGTCCAAGCTGGCCTTGGACACTGCCAGGGACGCAGGGGCAGCCACAGCTCCTCTGGGCAGATCTAAGTGGAATTTCCTTGCACCCCTGGTACAGCCTCAAGGGCTCATCCCACCCCACTTCCAGCTCTCCTGTAACTTCGGGCACCACAGCGACAGGATGCAGCACTGAGGTGTTTGCAGAGTGATCTCAGCCAGATCAGAGCAGTTTTTGGTTTCCATCACCCTCTAACTTGTGTTCCCTCACACAGCTCTGCCCAGGAGACAGCTCACCCGGTACCACCAGCTTGGAGCTGGATCCCAAAGCTCAGTCTGGGAGCCCAGGGAAGGCCAGAAATTAGGGATATCTCCATTTCCATCTGTAGTTTCAACCTTCTCACTGCAGGTGGGGAAATCAGGAGAGAAGTAGTGCTGAGAGTCCATTCTCGGGGAGCTCAAGGCAGTGGCCATTTCTCCCTTCTGTGCGTTTCCCTCCGGGGCACTGGGGTATCCCCTGACTTTTCCTGACTTGCCCTCCCTGGACGTGCTCCTGGTGAGCCCCATCCAGCTCCGACGGGAGCAGCAGCACCACATTCCAGGGCTGTGTCACCAGGCAGCCCCGGAGCGCGAGCCAGGGACCCCAGCAGGCAGGGCAGAGGGAAGAAAAGCTCTTCCATCATCCCTGCCTGCCCCGGGATGCTTCCCTGCTCCTCTCCCAGCTAACCCTCCTCCGTGTCCTCCTCCCACAGGGCTCTGTCCTGTGGCTGAGCTCGGCAGGACGAGGCTGGACGGCTCTGGTCTCCTGCCACCCCTGCCTGGCTCCCTGCAGATCGTGCTGGGCTGCTCTGGGGAGGGCACTGGGGAGGACCAAGCAGCTCTCCCGGGCGTCTCTGCTCTCCAGGAGATTCCCAGAACCACTGAATGATTCAGGTTGGAAAAGCCCTTGGAGATCATCAAGTCTGACCCATCCCCAGCGCTGCCAATGCCACCACTGCCCCGTGTGCCCAAGTGCCACATCCACAGGGCTTTGAAATCCCTCCAGGGATGGGGACTCCACCACTGCCCTGGGCATCTGTGCCAGGGCTGGACAGCCCTTTCCACGAAGGAATTGTTCCCAATATCCAACCTGGCCCTGCCCTGGCCCAGCCTGAGGCCGTTTCCCCTTGTCCTGTCCCTGTTCCCTGCCAGCACAGCCCGACCCCCCCGGCTGCCCCCTCCTGTCAGGGACTTGTGCAGAGCCACCAGGGCCCCCCGGAGCCTCCTTTTCTCCAGGCTGAGCCCCTTCCCCAGCTCCCTCAGCCGCTCCTGGGGCTCCAGCCCCTTCCCAGCTCCGTTCCCTGCCCTGGACACGCTCCAGCCCCTGCAGGGCTCTCCTGTCAGGAGGCGGGGTCCAGAACTGGGCACAGGACGTGTTTCCAGAGGTCAGTGGTTCCCACAATCCCCAAAGCACAGAAATCTCAGAGAACAAGGCACAGACTCCAGCACTAGGCTGGACTCCATGGTCCGGAGGTCTTTTCCACCCTAACTGCTTCCGTGGTTCCAGCTGCTGCCCCACGCCTGCCCTGGCTCGCTGTGCCTTTGCTAACTCAGGATCAGAGCTTCTCGTGTTGAGCAGCCCCAGCCCTGGGGACAGCCAGGAGAGGAGCAGAGCGGGTCCCCAGGCTGAGATCAGCCCTCACTCCCCTGCTTACAGCCTCGTCTCATGCTCTTTAGGAAACATGTTTAATATTAGCTCTGGGCCCTGGCAGATAAACAAAGCAGTTCACACCTCCAGCTGCAGCAGGGCTGCCAGACAAGCTGATCCAGAAGAACCAGGAACAAGGATTAAAGAGCCTCTTAACAAAACAGATACATCTCTAAAGAATAAGTACACCTTAAGTACCTTCTCCCCTCTCTTCCGCCCTTTTAATCCCTTATCAGATCTTTCACTTGAGGCATTTTTAGTAGCTGTGTGTAAATAAATAAAATCCTACTGTGCCACAGGACTGAGTCTGAGAGGCAACTCAGCTCTGACCAACTGAGCCAAGCTCATTGTCAACAAAATCATCAATTCTGGAATGGTTTGGGTGGGAAGGGACCCTAAAGCCCATCCAATTCCACCCCTGCCATGGGCAGGGACACCTCCCACTGTCCCAGGCTGCTCCAAGTCCCATCCAGCCTGGCCTGGGACACTTCCAGGGATCCAGGGGCAGCCCCAGCTTCCCTGGGCACCCTGTGCCAGCGGAGCTCTCCCTACAGCAGTCACCTGTTCTGTGGCACACATCACTGTGCACCCTGAACACTGCCCTGGTGCAGGCACCACAGAGTGGTCTGGGTTGGAAGGGACCTTCAAGACCATCTCATTCCAGCCCCAACGATCCTGTTTTCTGGTTCCAAAAAACGAGGATCATCTGGAGAAAATCTGTTTCCTCACTTTACATCTTGGGTGGGCTCGGAGGGCTTTCCCAACCTCAACCTCTCTTAATTATGGTTTTGCTGAACTCAAAGGCCACTTCCTGCTTCCAGGTCAACCTATTGCAACACACCCCAGAGGAACCCTCCTGCCCTGGCCGTGCTGCCCGCTGGCATTCCAACATTTTGGAATAAAATTTAAGGACTCAAGAATTCCCAACAGAAAAAGCTGCACGTCCAGCACCTCCCTGTGTGACAAGGACTGGCCCTCACTGAGTGTCCTCTTAACCCTGAAGGAAAACATTTCCACCACGAGTCTGAGCTTGCTGCTGGAGGCAGTGAGGGGGACAAGCAGGAAGGACAGGGGTGGGGAGGAGAATGGGACTGGAAGGTGCTGGACCCCTGGGAGGACCCCCAGTGCCCAGTGGTGATGCCTCTGAAATGACTGACAACCCCCAGCACCGTGGGCAGGATGGGCCAGAAACCACCCAAACAGGAGTTTAGGAGTTGTTTATAGTAATCAGTGTTCTGGTGTTGGTGTTAAGTGGGAATAAGAGGGGTTTGGAAGCTCAAACCACCCAGCCTCTAGCAGCGACCATCCAAGGCTGGCTGCCTGGGCATGGGTTTGTCTGCGTGGATAATCTCAACTCCAAAACCATCTCAGCTCCACCTCAAAGCTGTCACTGCCTTTTTAGGAATCTCTCCAAGTGGAAGCAGCAGCCCCTCTCTCTCTGTGCCCCGGGAACAGCAGCCGGGGCTCCCTGGGAGCTCCTGGGGTGACAGCAATTCCCAGCAGGGGACAGGCAGTGGGAGCCACGGACTGCACCCGGGGGTTCAGCTCCAGTTTCAGCACTGGACACGGGCACAGCCACAGCTTCACCCCAAAAACACCCCAGAACCCCCAAAACACTGCCACACGTGGCACAAAGGGACCTGTGCTACCAGAGGGGTTTTAATAGCACTTAGAAACTGGGACAGAGAGAGATGCTGGCCACAAGAACCCCTGCAGAGCTCCAGAGTGGGGCAGAGGGGCTGGAAAGGGCCCTGGGGGTGCTGTGCCAGGGCTGGACACGAGTCCAGGTGTACCCAGGTAATGGGCAAGAGGCCACTGGCCCCTCCTGACAGGAGAGCCCTGCAGGGGCTGGAGCGTGTCCAGGGCAGGGACTGAGCTCCTTCCTTCCACTGTCAATGCTGGGTCTTCAGGAAATTGAGCAACAGCTGAACAAAACCCAACGTTCAGTGCTGACTCCTGGGCTAGGAGGGATGAACATTATGACAGGGAACCCCCTGCATTTCCCATGGGGAATGGATCCACGCCCCCACTCACAGGCACCGAGGTTCATGGCTCGGTAAGAGCTGCAGAGCAGGCTCAGGACACCGTGGGGACAGGCAGGACACCAGGGCAAGGACTCATTCATGGAACGGGAGCTGAAACCCTCAGTGAGGGATTTACATCCAGCCCTGCCCTCACCCAGACCAGTCCAGCACAAGCCCCCTTACTGGGCAGCAGGGGCAGCTCTGGGCTCTGCCCCTGCCAGCAGGAAGAGCTGGCCACACTGTTCCATTTGGGAAAGCTCTGAGTGGCCCAAGTCCTGCCCACGTAAATCTGACAGTGGATCAGGCCAGAATTAGTAATGAAAAGCCCCATGGAAAGGTGTGTTTGAAGTGGTTGGGTTTGTTTGGGGCTGTTTTCAGCAATCAGCCCATCAAGGTTTCACCCAGAGATTCCCCAAGGCTGGGTAGGAGGGAGCACCTCAGCACATGAATGCTTTCAGCAAGCTCTGGCCAAAATGCACTTTGGAATTCCTGCTATTGGTTATTCCCTTGTGTCAAGAGGGATTTAAAGCTGGACCCTAATGTTATAAACACAACCAGCACTTACACTCGGGCTCCTTCCTGGAAACAGAACTTAAACTTCCTAAATCCACAAATCCACAGCAGCTGAGGAGTTTCCACCTGGATCAGCACATGCTCTGGAGAGACAGGCAGCAAAACCTGATCATCTGGTTACACCTCAGCCCCACATCCAGCACGGAGCCCTCAGCTCCCGGCCATTCCTTCCCAGGAGGAGGATTCCAGCTGCAGCTCCAGACACCAGCCAAAGCTGCACATTTCCTTCCAGCAGGGAATCATCCCCTGCAATGCAAACCTGGGAGAGAAGTGGGTCAGCTATAAAAAGCCCCGTGTGGATGTGAAATTCCTGCTCCGTCACCCCGGAGCAGCCGAGAAAACACCGCAGGAGTGCCGAGGGGATGAGGGACTTGACCCAGATTGCAGGATCTGCTCCACTCATCCAATTAGCCAAATGCTGCCCAAGGTTTTAGGCAGAAACGAGGTCAGGGAGGAACGGACAACCCCATGTCATCAGAAGCCAGGTGCCATTAAAGGCCACGTTTCACACCGAGCTGTCCCACGGCTCGGAAGGGGCTGGGGAGGGGAGATCCCAGAGCCACCTCCCTCCTTGGGGACCTGGACAGCACCTGCTCAACTGGGAGAGCAACAGGGCC
>VYXC01000310.1:186845-198094 GCA_013397175.1 Platysteira castanea
CCCCAGTGTCCAGCCTGGCCTTGGGCACTGCCAGGGATCCAGGGGCAGCCACAGCTGCTCTGGGCACCCTGGGCCAGGGCCTGCCCACCCTCACAGGGAACAATTCCTTCCCAATATCCCATCCATCCCTGCCCTCTAAACTGTCTGTATTTGTGATGTTTCATTTCAAATAACTGTCCAAAAGGACACTCCAAACACAATATTTCTGCATCAGTGGAAAACGTGTCCAACCTAAAGACACCGTGACCATTCTGCAAACTGCCCTGAGCTCCCTCCAACCCCCAAACCTCCCACCCAGTCACTCAACAAGCCCAGCTCTAGGTGGAGAATAAACAGTTTCAGAGAATCACAGGATATCCTGAGCTGGAAGAGCCCCACAGGAATCGAGTCCAACTCCTTGGTTTGGAAGCAGCCCAACAGGATTACACCAACCTCAAAGGCCACGGGAGGTTTGCTGTCTAGGATGGATTTTTGTGGGGAAAACCAGGAGTGACCCCTACAAAACAATTCAAAGCTTCTGGCCCTGGAGCTTATATCCCTGAATTTAGACCAGCAAATAACCTGGAATAGCATGGCTGAGGTGGGGCTTGAGCACAGCATCCCTTCAGGAGTAACGTGGGGACGAGGTGGGAGAGGGACACACGTCTGTGGTGGGGATTAAAAGAGTGGCCTTTTCCAAAAAACCCCTCTGTGTTACCCCTGAAGGTCTGAGGAGGCTGAGGGCTGTACAGGGGATCTAAAAGTGACAGAGGAAGGTCCCAATTAACAGCAAGAGATAATTATTAATTGTAATTATTAATTACTAAGACAGACTCAGGACCATTCCTGGCTGTCCATTCAGGTTTCCCCAAGCAGCACAAGAATTCAGGATCCACACACAAAACAGCCAAAGCTGGAGCATTTTTTTGTACACTGAGCTGCCAAGCCTTCAGCTCCCAATAGGTATTTTTGGAATTAAATTAATGTTTGAGTTCAAGCCCTGCAGCAGCACCTGCTTTAGCCAGGGCAGCTGGCACGGGGCTGCAGCATGTCACCATTTCCCAGCTGGTAAATTCCTGGGAATGCAGCTGGAGAGCAGGCAGGGAAGAGGTCAGAGTCCCAAACCCACCCAGCAGCCCCACAAGGAAGTCCCCAGTGCTCAGCCCCGCTGCCCGGGCAGGGAGCCAGCACCGCAGGGCCCCGGGAGGAGCTGCCAGGATCTCTGCAGGAAAGCTTGGGCACGGCAGAGCCAGCCCTGGCTGCCGCTGAACTCAGACATGTTGCTTCCCTTAACTCCTCAATGCCAGCAATGTTTGTCCCTGAATGTCCCTGATGTCCCCGAAGGCACGGAGCCCCTGCGGGCCGGGGTCCGGCTGGGGCTCGAGGAGCTCCCCCACCCCTGGCACGGCTCCGTCCCCAGGGTGCCCCACCACGAGTGACAGCAGAGAGGGAAACAGGAGCAGGGACCTCAGCCCTGCTAAAAATAGCATCACCTCTTATTTTAATTAAGGAAGGAAAAGCTTCGTGATGGAGTTTGCCAAGCAGCTTCACACCCTCGTGGGCACTGGAGACGGAGGCCAGAGCAAGGGCAGGGCTGGCACAATCCCGGGATTGCTGAGGCTGGAAAAGCCCTCCAGGACCATCGAGTGCAGCCTGTGACCACTCCCCGCCGTGTCCCCAGCACAGAGTGCCACCTCCAGGCCTTCCCTGAAGGTAAAGATGACCCCAACCCCCAGGGCACCTGAGCCACCGGATTTCCACACTCAGGTGCCCACGCAGGAGCCAACCTGAGCCCGGGCAGCTCTTCTGGAGGGTTCTGTTCTCCCACTTTCCTTCCCCTCTGGAGCAGAGGAGAAACCTCAACACTCACGCCCTCCTTTTAAGGCTGGAAAACACAGAGCTGTCCACAGGCCTAGAGGAGACACCAGCTCAGAGATGGACAGGAAGCCTCAGTGGCCTGACCTGTCCCAATAAATGGCATTTGAAGCACATTTGCTGCCCGGTTAAGGGAAGTGCACTGTGTGTGGAGACTGTAAATAAAACCAGCTCCTGAAGTGCTCATCTACAACCCAAAACCTTTACCTGAAAAAAACCTTCCTTGCAGAATTTCTACTTGCACCGCAAGAGCTGTGGCAGGAGGGAAGCCCCTCAGACCCTCCCAGCACAGGGAAATAAGGAAAACCAAGACTTTAAACACTTCAAGCCTTGAGCCAGGCACTGGGACAGCCAGGGCACTGCCGTGCCTCCCCTGTGGGTTGTTCACCCCTGAGTGCCCCACAGCAGGAGGTCACACACTCAGCACAGGCGGGTAACTTCAGCTCTCCTAAGAGGTGTTTATCGAGGAGAAGGAAAACCAGCCCAGGTCATGCAGGAATGCAAATGTGCCTGCTGAGAGGTAAACCCATAAACCCATCGCTGCCACAACACTGCTGAGCCAGGACAATCCTTCTGGCTGCCTTCTGAACAACTCTGGGGTTCAGCTCTCCAGCAAGGACTGGGATGTGCAGGTTCAGATGGAAACAGCTGCAGGAGGGGAGCAGAGACCCTGAACTCTTGCCCCTGCCTGTCAAAGATTCTACACGAGAGGAAAGCAGACTCGACCACTGATGGGGCGAGTTAAAGCTTTAAAACTGAGATTATTGAGCTCAGGGAGACTCTGATCCTCAGTGAATCCTTTCCTCCATGCTGTTCTAATGGCAGCTCCTTGGAGCAGCCTGGGATAACAGNCAGGATTGAACACAACTCTGAACACAGCCCACGTTTGTGCATCCTGTGCCAGCAAGCCCAGGGGAAAGGAGGAGAACTGGGCTCTGTTATCCCAGGGATGCTCCTGGGACAGCAGGGACTGAGCTCAGGAAAAGCTGGGAGGGATAATATTCATTGCTGCTTCTTGTAAGACATTGGAGAGCACATTCCAATTTCCCCACACATAAAGGAGGAAAGAAGTAACACAAACTGCAGGACTTGTCAGAAGAAGGAATAGGATCATTTTTACCAAGTGATCTCATGAAATCAGTTTTGAATTCAGGACCCAGTGAAACACAAGGAATTTGTGCACTCAGGCTCCTGCAGGGACAGCACAGTCATCAGGATATCCCTGATATGGATATCCCTGATATGGATGCATTATCAGAGCATCAATAACATGGATATTATGCCTAATATCCACGAAGGCCCTGAGAACAGCTTCAGGAGAACACACAATTCCCAGCTGGGCTTTTCATGTGCCCCAAAGAGAGAAGTTCACAAGTTCAGATCCTGCCCTGAGGCTGCACCCCTACAATGACACCCAGAGACTGCTGTGACCAGCAGCCACACCAGCCTGGCTCGGAAGGAACAGAAGTGCTTTTAACCAGGATTGCCTTGGATGTTCTCCCACAGAACTGCTGCAGAGCCAGGAGCAATCAGAGTGTCCATGGGACACTCAGTTCATGCTCACTCCAGAGCTCCTGAGGCTGCCCTGGGTTTGTTCCCTGGTCCCTCCAGTTAAATCCACCTGGGGACAGGAGCACAGTGACAGCCCAGAGCTGGCCAGGAGCCCCACCCTGGTGCCACCCAGTTGTTTGACTGACTTCAGTTAAAAACCAAATTACTGTGATTAAAACAAAACTCGTGGAAGTATGTAACCCATGTGCCTGGGTTATCCTAGGATCACTGAGGCTGGAAAAGATCTCCAAGGTGAGCCCAACCTGTGCCCCATTCCCCACCTTGTCCTCAGCCCAGAGCACTCAGTGCCACCTCCAGGCTTGGACACCTCTACGGATGGGGACTTCAAACCTCCCTGGGCAGCCTCTGCCAAGGCCTGACCACCCTTTCCCGGCACAAATTCCTCCTGATGTCCAACCTGGCCCTGCCCTGGCACAGCCTGAGGCCGTTTCCCCTTGTCCTGTCCCTGTTCCCTGGGAGCAGAGGCTTGGACCAACCTGGTCTAAGGGAAGTGCCCCTGCCCATGGCAGGATGAGCTTTAAGGTCCCTTCCAACACAAACCACTCTAGGGTCCTGTTACTGCTCCCAGTTTTCATCCCTGCTCAGCTCCACAGCAGCTCCCCTGCTCTGCTTCCCTGCAAAGCACCCACGGAACGTAAGCAATGGGCACAAATACCCAACCCTCACACTTCACCTGAGAGGCTGCTCAGTGGCACTGGAAGCACTGTCCCTGTGCCCCACCGAGGCTGCTCCCTGGGGACAGGCACTTGGGTCACACCTCCAAGAACCTCCCTCCACGGGTAACAGCAGAGGTGTTTTAGAGGCACTACAGGAACTGGACTGACTGTCCCAGCTGCTCTTGGCCCTCTATTCTTACTCCTCCAAAGAGACACGCAGAACAGAAAACCTGACAGTCATAGAAAAAGCAAATCTCTCTCCAGCATCTGGTTCTGGTGTGTTTAACACGTGCTGGGGAGCAGCTGCAGCTCAGGGCTGAACCCCAAAGCCACAGGATGCTGTTCAGTCAGCCCTGGTGAGTCCAGCAGTAACTCACACCTACATTATTGTATTTGCACTCAAATCACACGTGGTGCACAACACCTCAGCCTGTGCCACACAAGGGTTCTGCACCCTTTGAATTTCCCTCTTTTTAAAACCAAAACCTGCCTGAGAGCACATCCAAGCACGTTTAATAGAAGCTGATTGTCCCATTTCTTGCAGACACCAAAGTGCTGCTACTGCACAGTGACCAGGTCCATTCCCACCTCCTGCAGGTGCTGCCAAGGCCATGGCAGGGGTGGGACACGGTGATCCCAAACCAGTCTGGGATTTCATAGCCAGGAAACACCACCGGCTTTGGGTCTCAAATGTTCTCACTTGCAAAAGCCTTGCCCTGAAATGCTCAGCCAGCCCTGCGCAGGTGCCAGTCTGAGCTGCCTGGGGAGGAGACCACAGCCTGTGCACAGAGGCCTCTCGGGGCTCGTGCAGCCTTAGAGAGGAGCTCCCTCAGCTCTGCACGAGGCCTCCAAACCCCTCCTGCTAAAATTAAAGGAACCAGACACACCAAGCAAGAGTGCGGCTGAGCTGTGTGGTAAAATCCACACCCACGGCACGTTTATGGCTTTAAACGAGGGCAGAAATTGTTCCCTGTGAGGGTGGGGAGGGGCTGGGATGGAATTCCCAGAGAAGCTGGGGCTGCCCCTGGATCCCTGGCAGTGTCCAGGGCCAGGCTGGACACTGGGGCTGGGAGCAGCCTGGGACAGTGGAAGGTGTCCCTGCCCATGGCAGAGGATGGGATGGGATGGGATTTAAGGTCCTTTCCAACCCAAACTGTTCTGTGACTCTGTGGAATACAGAGAATGTCTCTGGGGTCCTTCAGCAGCACTGAATTTTTCTCCTGGAACACGGCAGTGGTGAAGACCTGCCCACACTTCCACCTGGGATCCTGCTGGGAGAGGCACTCCGGGCAGGCCTGGGGATTCCCCACCTGGCACAGCCACTGTTCCCTCTTCCCTGGGGTTCTCTCACACCCACCCCACCCTGCTCTGCGCAGGGAAACAACATTCCAGCACTTTTCCAACTGCTCTGACACTCTGGGACAGGTGGGCTCTGCTGCCAAGCCAAGAGCCAGGCCCTGGGGTAGCCTTTAAAGCAGGTGTACTACTAATTGTAATTGTAATAGCAATCAAACGAGCCCCACCTCAGCCAGCACTGCACTGCCAGCCCAGCACTCACCCCAAACCTGGGAAATGGGCTGCACTCAGCTCCAGCCAGAGGAATCACCTGCACACCCACAGCTGCAGGGATGGCATCTGCAGCAACTCAGAGAGCCCTGCAAGAGGTTAAAATTCCCAGCAGGAGCAAAGCAACTTGGAAATGAGTGTTGAAAATGGCAGGGCAATAATTGGATTATTGTGACTGGAAGGAGGATTTTGTAGTCTGCTGGTTTGCTCCAGCCATTAGAGGGGATTACACTTCCACCTCATCCTTCCCAAGTTCTGCTCCCACACAGGAACCATTTTTAAGCCTCCATTTGTCTGTTAGAGATGCCCAGGGGGAGCTTAAAGCAGATTTCAGCTCAGTACAACTTCCAGGCCCAGAAGTGCAGGTGCCAGAGGACCAAGCTGAGCTTACACGCTGGCTTTACTGGGAAGTCACTGAATCCCAGGATCACTGAGGATGGAAAAGCCCTCCCAGCCCATCCAGTCCAAGCTGTGCCCAGTCCCCACCTTGTCCCCAGCCCAGGGCACTCAGTGCCACCTCCAGGCCTTCCTGGGACACCTCCAGGGATGGGGACTCCAACACCTCCCTGGGCAGCCCCTGCCAAGGCCTGACCACCCTTTCCAGGCACAAATTCCTCCTGATGTTCAAGCTGGCCCTGCCCTGGCCCAGCCTGAGGCCGGTTCCCCTTGTCCTGTCCCTGTTCCCTGCCAGCACAGCCCGACCCCCCCGGCTGCCCCCTCCTGTCAGGGACTTGTGCAGAGCCACCAGGGCCCCCCGGAGCCTCCTTTTCTCCAGGCTGAGCCCCTTCCCCAGCTCCCTCAGCCGCTCCTGGGGCTCCAGCCCCTTCCCAGCTCCGTTCCCTGCCCTGGACACGCTCCAGCCCTTCCTGGGCTCTCCTGCCCCCAGCACTGGAGGTGCCACAACACAGAAATCCTTGAGGAAAAACCTGAAAAACTTCAGGAAAAATACATCCAAGCGCTGCAGCTGATCAGGGATCTGTGTGAGTGAGGAGAGAGGCAAAGTGCCCTTCTCTATGAACATGTGACAGAGCCTGTGCCAAGCCCTGCTCAGTCCTGTGCAGGCACGGCTCTGTTTCCCTGGAAGCGGTGCCAAGGTAATTCCCTGGCCGGCAGACACGGAGCTGCGTCACGTGCTGGGAGGACACCAGACAGTGGCTCGGGCCCCAGAGCTGTGGCCACCACCCGCCCTGTCCCTGTCCTTCAGAAACCTCTGCAAAGGTGTTTTACAGATGGGACAGACAGACCCTCACCACTGCTCCGTGTCTGTCTAGGAAATTTGTCCCTGGCCACAGCTTGGGAACAGGGAAGGAGCCGTGATAATCCCCAGGGCATTAAAAACAAAACAAAGCACCACCAAAAAGCCCAACAGAGCAACAAACAATCCCCTCCAGAAACAAACATCCAGGAAGCCTTTACCAGCTCCAGCTACCAGCTCATTCCACAAACTGGGATAAATCCCTGAATCTTCTGCAGCACAACCTCGTTCAACACCTCACTGAGAAGTGAAAAGCCCATTCCCAGGTTCTCCAGGAAGAGCCTGCTGTGCTCCACAGCCACCCTTCAGACTTTTCCCATGGAACAATCAGGGAGGAGAGTGACCTGTTGGAGCCAGTCCAGAGGAGGCACCAAGGGGATCAGAGGGATGGAGCAGCTCTGCTGTGAGGAAAGGCTGGGACAGTTGGGATTGTCCAGCCTGGAGAAGAGAAGCTCCAGGGTGACCCAACTGTGGCGTTGCAGTGCCTGAAGGGGCGAACAAGAAACATGGAGAGAAACAATGTACAAGGGATGGAGGGACAGGACACAGGGAATGGCTCCCCAGTGCCAGAGGGCAGGGCTGGATGGGGTATTGGGAAGGAATTGTTCCCTGGGAGGGTGGGCAGGCCCTGGCACAGGGTGCCCAGAGCAGTTGTGGCTGCCCCTGGATCCCTGGCAGTGCCCAAGGCCAGGCTGGACAGGGCTGGGAGCAGCCTGGGATAGTGGGAGGTGTCCCTGCCCATGGCAGGGGTGGCACTGGATGAGGTTTGGGGTCCCTTCCCCCACAAACCGTGCTGGCATTCTCAGGCACGGGGCTGCAGCAGCTGCCCCTCACAAACGGGTCACTCAGCACTTGGTGTCCCTGGGTGACCCGGGCAAGGAGCATTTCCAGAGCCCATCCCCCAGGCAGCCCCGGGTCCTCGGCACTGCCGGGTGCTGCAGCAGGAAACCCTTTCCTCAGGTCACCCACGGGGACTTCCCGTCAAAAACAAACACCAATTCTCTTCAGCCTCAGCCCATTCCAGCTCACACTGCCCTCCCCGCACACAAAGCACCACCACGGCCTGGCTGGGCATTCCAGCCAGGAATGGGCTGGCTGCTGGGGATGGGACAGGTCCCTGCGGCACCACCACAGACCCAGCACGGCGGAGCAGGGACACGCACGGAGCGCTGAGCTCTGCTCCCTCCCTCCTGTGAGGAAGCTGCATCCCCAGGACTGTGCTGAACACAGGGAGAGGAAAAGCAACAACTCTGAGACCTGTGCAGCCAGAACACCCCAGAGAAGTTCTCTGCTGCACAACCCAAGTCCTGTCAGCAGTGGAACAGCAGGGCACCCTCAGCCTCAGCCCTGGGAGTACCCACTGGACTCTACAGTGGCAACCATGGAATGGTTTGGGTGGAAAGCAACATTAGAACTCATCTGGTGCCACCCCTGCCATGGCAGGGACACCTCCCACTGTCCCAGGCTGCTCCCAGCCCCAGTGTCCAGCCTGGCCTTGGGCACTGCCAGGGATCCAGGGGCAGCCNGTGGGATGCAGCAGGACAACACATCCCAGACCAGACCAAGGCCAGTGCCAGCCAAGATTTGCTCTCCCTGCCAGCACTGGGTGAACAGGCAGCAGTTCCAGATCTCTGACACCCCTGGGCTGCCAGAGCCACGGCTCTGAGCTCGGGCACTGCCCTGGCATCCCCCCGGCCATGCACACACACACCTGGCACAGCTCTGGGGGCAGGATCACAACTCGAGCCTGGCACCAGCTCCAGCTGCAGCTCAAGCACTGGCACAGGCCAGAGGCAGCCTGAACCCTGCACTCTGCACTCCCAGCAGCACCAGCTTCTCCCCCACTGCAGGTGGGGTTGGAGCTGCAGGACCCCAGCCCTGTCCCCAGCACAGGCAGCAGCTCCCAGCCCCCTGCAGCTGCACAGGCACCGAGCGAGGCAGGAAATGAGAAAAGGTTGTTTATCAACAGTGACTTCCTGCCCTCACGGGGACCCTTCCCTCACCTCACCCTGCTCTGCCGCCCCGTTAACAGCCCCACACCTCCACAGAGCAGCATGATCCCATGGAATTCCCTCATCCCTACAGCTCCCCCAAGGTCCTGCCAGCAAGCAGCAAGGCCTCGCTTCCGTGTCTCATCTCCGAGCTGCTCCAATGGATTCCGTTAATTCACAAATAAATTACCTGGGTGCTCTCCCCTCCTCGCATTCCCATGACCTCCCCAGAACTGAGGGAGGCCTAACCCCAAACTCCTGGCCAGGAGGACTAAACTGGAACAAGAACAGATCAGCACCAGAAATTAATTATAAAAAGCAATGGTTTTTTGCTGGTTTAGCTGCCTCAGCCACCTGTGAGCACCAGTGGAGAGGTGACAGAGCAAGAGAGGAGGCAGAGGGGGGACAGACCTGTCCCAGAAAATCCAGTTGGGATGACCTGAGGCTGTTGTGCAGGGAGTGGGGAGTTTCCCAGGATAAGCTTGCCTGGAGAGTCAGTTCTATGAGGAGCAGCTGAGGGAGCTGGGGAAGGGGCTCAGCCTGGAGAAAAGGAGGCTCCGGGGGGCCCTGGTGGCTCTACACAAGTCCCTGACAGGAGGGGGCAGCCGGGGGGGTCGGGCTGTGCTGGCAGGGAACAGGGACAGGACAAGGGGAAACGGCCTCAGGCTGGGCCAGGGCAGGGCCAGGTTGGACATCAGGAGGAATTTGTGCCTGGAAAGGGTGGTCAGGCCTTGGCAGGGGCTGCCCAGGGAGGTTTGGAGTGCCCATCCCTGGAGGTGTCCCAGGAAGGCCTGGAGGTGGCACTGAGTGCCCTGGGCTGGGGACAAGGTGGGGACTGGGCACAGGTTGGACTGGATGGGCTGGGAGGGCTTTTCCAAACTGGCTGATGCTGTGATCCTGGGACAAGCAGGTCCCCAGGCAGCTGGAGAGCACAGAGCCCCATCCCCTGCAGCCCAGTGACTCTTGGGGTCACCCCAGAGCCAGCTCAGAGCTCAGTCAGGGAACCTCCTGCACAGAGAGGACACCTGGAGACAAAAGGGCAGATTCCTGAGCTTGGGGACAGTTTTACGTCACCTTCGAAAAGCAGAAGCACAAAGCACCTGAGAGCTTTTCCATTCCTCAGCGTGGTTTTACAATTTTCCCTACAAACCCCAACCAGCAGCCGTGAGCCAAGCCCAGCACACGACCCGGGACAAGAACCAAAGAACCACAGCCACCACTTCAACCCCAAAACACAGGGAAACTTAGGGGAGATGGGAGCTGGAGTCCAACCAGAGTCCTTCAGCATTCCTGCTGAACACACAGGTTTGCCAAAGCTGGGGTTTTGGCAGGCATTTACTCATCCTTTCCTCCTTTTGTTTGCCTGTGGCCTGGCTCTGGGCAATGTGCAGCCTCCAGTTGTGAGAGGTCTCAGTGCAGCTTTGCTAAAGACGTGGTTTAGCCCTTAAGTGGATTCTGGAAGGGATCACTGGATGGACAGCAGTGCACAGAGGCTGGAAAAGAGCTGGTCCCACTCCTACCCTCCAGTGGAGACCCCTCCACCGTTCTTTCAAAAGAAACTTTAAAATTATACACAAAAACATATGCAGAGCAACACCAAAGCGTTTGTCTGTAAGCTAGTAAATTATTTCTTAAAATCTCTAACTGCACAGCATCTCCTGATCACAGCAGCTGTTCTGATGCCTTTCAAGCTGTAAACACGAGGTCCAAATGAATTTATTTATTAAAATATCCCTTGCAAGTCTCAGCCGCAGGTTTCTATTTACATTTGCTTCCCAGCCAGACTTTTCAAGTCTTGTTTGAACAGATCCCTCTTCCAGGAGGGTTCTCAGAACCCCAGCTCCTCCCCCTCTCCGTGAGGGGGATTTATCCCGATCTGGGAAGTGTGAGGTGAGCTTTCACAACTCAGTGTTTCAGCCAAGCTCCCGCAGGTCGCACTTGTGGAGTTTCCTCTCCCATTCCTGTCCCACTTCTGAACTTCCCTTTTCTCCACCCTCTGTGCCCGCCCCACACAGGGACTGCACCGAGGCCAGCCTGACGACAGGACAGCAACAAACCCTGTCACGCTGGGGAACTGGGTGACAAAAATCCACCTTTTGGGATTTGCAGCTCTACCTAGCCTGGGGCAAGTCAGCAGCTCCCACCTGAACGAGTTCAGCTGCACGGATACGCCGCAAATACTGAGAACCCCCTGTGCCTGTCACTTGTTCGCGGCTGTGACTTACACCCTCGCTCGCCAGCGCAAATCCAAGCGGCAGTCCCTCCCCCCCGCCGCTTCCCAGGGAAATTCCTGCCGGGAAGCATTAAGCAACTGGAGAACAGGTCAAAATAAAACCCCTGCCTCTGCAGGCGCGG
>VYXC01000310.1:224587-237626 GCA_013397175.1 Platysteira castanea
AGGGACAACGGAGGGGATGGAGGTTGTTACGCAGAGGGAGGAAAGGAGGGATGGGGAGATGGAGGAGGTAGAGAATGGGGTGGAGGGACAGAAGGGGCTCTGGAGGGGGTGACTGCTGGGGCCACCTTGCCTCGCTTGCCTTTTCCTAGGGCAGGATCCACCCACAGGGCGCTGCAGTTGGGCCCTGTCAGGGGCACAGCCATGGGGTGGGACAGTCCCCCACAGGACAGCACAGACCTGATGGTGCTGTCCCCACTGCGGCTCCACCTCCTGGCTCCCCCCAGGGCTCTG
This sequence comes from Platysteira castanea, assembly GCA_013397175.1. NCBI lineage: Eukaryota > Metazoa > Chordata > Aves > Passeriformes > Platysteira > Platysteira castanea. The sequence goes on from VYXC01000310.1 coordinate 224,879, forward strand.
TGCCATGGCCAGGGACCCGGGTGCTGCCTGGCTCTGCCTGTGGCACTGTCCCTATGTCCCCAAGGATGGGTTCAGGGGCACCATAGCCCTGCTCCCCCGGCAGCCCCTGGGTGTGCTGGCCCGACCCCAAATGCCTTGCAGGACCAGGCTGTGGGGACAGGCAGGTGGGTGACACACAGGAACAGGAGGATATTTAGGCAGGGCATGAAATACGGCAAAGAGACAGAGGGGACAGGTCAGGAGTGGGGACATGTAGGGGTGGTGTGATGGGTAAGGACAGCGTGACATGTCAGGTGGGGTGACCTGTAGGGACACGGTGACATCGGGAGGATGAGGTGACATGTATGGGCAGCATGACATGTAGGGACACAGTGCCAGGTAGGGCAGGGTGCCAGGTAGGGCAGGGTGACACATGAGGACAGTCCTTTGCCCGCAGGTGTCAGCACTGGACCAGAGTGAGCTGGTGGTGGCCAGTGGCCTCTGGCCTCAGGACTGACCCTTGGGACTATCCCTGGGGAAGTGGGGCTGAGGGGACAGTGAACCCTCATTGTGGCCATCCTAGGCCAGCCCTGGGGTGCCTGGGCAGGGAGACAATGGGGCAACCACCCCACAGAAGCCCCCAAAGCAGCCAGGGCAGAGCCCTGAGCTGTCTCTGTGTATGGGAGGGGTATGGCGTGTGTGTGGTGTCAGTGGGGGATACAGTGTGTATGGGAACATGGGGTGTATGGGGTGATACAGTGTGTATGGGGATATGATGTGTATGAGAACATGGGGTGTATGGGGATATGGTGTGTATGGGGGATGTGTGTATGGGGTATGTGGTGTGTATGGGGATATGGTGAGTATGGGGATATGGTGTGTATGGGGACACAGTGTGTATGGGAACACGGTGTGTATGGGGATATGGTGAGTATGGGGATATGGTGTGTATGGGGACACAGTGTGTATGGGAACACGGTGTGTATGGGGATATGGTGAGTATGGGGATATGGTGTGTATGGGGACACAGTGTGTATGGGAACACGGTGTGTATGGGGATATGGTGAGTATGGGGATATGGTGTGTATGGGGACACAGTGTGTATGGGAACACGGTGTGTATGGGGATATGGTGAGTATGGGGATATGGTGTGTATGGGGACACAGTGTGTATGGGAACACGGTGTGTATGGGGATATGGTGAGTATGGGGATATGGTGTGTATGGGGACACAGTGTGTATGGGAACACGGTGTGTATGGGGATATGGTGAGTATGGGGATATGGTGTGTATGGGGACACAGTGTGTATGGGAACACGGTGTGTATGGGGATATGGTGAGTATGGGGATATGGTGTGTATGGGGACACAGTGTGTATGGGAACACGGTGTGTATGGGGATATGGTGAGTATGGGGATATGGTGTGTATGGGGACACAGTGTGTATGGGAACACGGTGTGTATGGGGATATGGTGAGTATGGGGATATGGTGTGTATGGGGACACAGTGTGTATGGGAACACGGTGTGTATGGGGATATGGTGAGTATGGGGATATGGTGTGTATGGGGACACAGTGTGTATGGGAACACGGTGTGTACGGGGATATGGTGTGTAAGGTCCTGGTGGCATGGCTGGTGACATCCCAGTGCCGCTGTTGGCATGGGATGGCGCATGGGCACTGAGCACCTGCAGGGATGAATCACTGGGTCCTGAGCCAGGGGTGACACTGGGCTGGCGGGGGCAGGGGACATGGTCTGGGTGCCACACAGGGTGGGATGACATTTGGGGCCTGCATCTGTCTCAAAGTGCTTGAGCAGGGCTGGGGGGCCCCAGCTCCTGTGACTTTGGTTTTCCTGTTCCTCCCCATCACGGGTTCCCACATCCTGCAGCCACCCTGGGACATCCCAGCTGTCCCTTAGGCATTGTGGCTGCTGCCAGGACAACACAGATACCCCTGAGAGTATCCAGCCCCTGGAAATCTTGTTGGCTTTGGGTACTGCAGCCCCCCTGTGACACTGCAGCCAACACTGGGACACCACAGCCAACACTGGGACGGCCACTTCTGAGACACTACTGGGCCACCAAGGGTATCCCTGGGGCAGCAGAATCACCTCTGGGACACTGCTGCCATCCCTGGGTACTGTGGCCACCCCGATTCCCAGCTCTTGTGGGTGACTGGAGGGATCTGGGGGGTGCTGTGGCCCCAGGTACCCCATAGTCACTGGGACACTCAATGCCCTTGGCTGGCAGTGGGGGTGGCATGAGACTTTGGGACCTCCTTCCCACGGTCTGCCCTGGCTCTTGGCATTCTCTGGCTGCCCAGGCCAGGCCAGCAGCACCAGCAGGAGCCAGACAGATGTGGGAGGGACGGGATGCCCAGTGCCGGTGCTGGGGTGATGCTCTCCCACCCGTGGGACCCTCTCCCACCTCCTTCAGCACCACCATCCCTGTGGCATTCTGGGCTCTCTGCCAGGGCGTGCAAAGGGGAAAGCTGCCAGGGACACCCCAGGACCTGCCCCACGTGCCCCGGTGCAGCAGCTCCCCCTGAGCCACCGACAGCCCTGTTCCCCTTGGGGCAGAGGGTGCTCAGACCCCGGCTGCACCTGGTGTGGGACTGTGGGACTGGGGACCAGCTCCCCCCTCCCAAACCCTGCTCTGAGATTGTCTTGGTGCTGCTCTCACTGCAGCCTCAACTCAGGGCCAGGTGCAATCCCTCATTCCCAGGCCCCAGTGCCATTCCCAGCTTGCTGCTGCTGCCCAGCCCTGGAGCACTTTCACTTTGTCTAAACCAAGGTCATAACAGGAGCACTCCCTGGCTGCCAAAATCTCCTTACCTTCGCTGTCACCAGGAAATTGTCCTGGAGCTCACACACTTCCTCTGGGCAGAGTCTTGCCTCTGTTGCCAGGGTCACAGGAGGCACCACTGTCCCCAGGGAGGAGCTCTTCCCTCTGTGGATGTGGCTGTGGGGACAGATGGAAGCACACGGGTTGGGAACAGGGAAATCAGTCTCCATGTTGGCAGTGTTGGGTTGACATTCCTTAGGCTTTTTCTTGGTGTTTGGCCAACTGGTAGTGGTGTTGGCTGGAGCAGCCCTGGAGAAAAGCCTGTCCTCCCTGGTGGGAAAAGGACATAGCTCAGTGTGATGTTCCCAGCTCAGGCTACAGCTCAGAGGGTGGATCCTCTTCTTTTCCACCACAGATGGCCCTTCACCCTCTCACTCTCTCGGTTTCCACAGGGGGAAGGGATGCTGAGGGTCCAGCAGCATTTGGCTGCTTTCCCTCAAAACCAGCTTGCCAGCATTCCCAGAGATCCACTGGGTTGATTTCCCATTTCCCTCCTCTGTGGCAGTTCTGCTGTTCAGCTCAGCTGTTTGTGGCACTCCTCATCCTCCCCATTCTCCTGGCTTCCCTCCTGCCATCCCCATCTCCCTGTGCCAGATTGCTGGTGGGGGAGCTTGGGAAGCAGCAGGGCCTCAGGCTCCAGCCACCCTTTTGGGCTGATATCAGAGGTTTTGTGGTTGTTTGGACTGTGAACTGAGCAGGGACTGCTCAGGCACAGCACAGGAGGGCTGGGAAAGGAGAGCTCCCACAGCCACACGGGAAGGCAGGAAGGGAATCACTCCAGGCCAAGATTCACCCCATATCCCAAGTGGGGGAGCTGGAGGGGCCAGCCCAGCTCACACTAAGCCTGGATTTAGGATGGATCAGTTTGCCGGCAGCTGACTCCTCTATAATTAGATGGCAGCAGTGGAACGGGAGCCAGCTCGGGGCACAGAGCTCCAACATCTCCCCATCCACAGGCATGGCATTTCACATGACCCCTGGACGCCTAAACAGCCGGAGGAGGGCCGAGCTGTCTCCTGACCAGTGGGGACATGAGGGATGAAAGCTACTGCAAAGTGCTGCCTCTCCTGCAGGCCCTCAGGCTGGCCCCGAGGAGACGCGGCCCCAGAGGATGAGTCCCGCTGGGATGCGGGCTGGATGGCTCAGCAGCGCCTTGTCCCACGTCACCGCTCACCAGCCACACTCCGGGGGCTGGAAGGAGCTGCAGCCCTGCCTGGCTTCGGGAGCTGCAGGCTGGGAGCCCACACGTGCCCAGTGCCCCTGGTCTGTGGCTCCCGAGCCATGTCCCGGCTCCTGTGTGACCTGGGGAACTCCGTGTCCCCTTGCCGAGGTCCCGCAGCTCCGGGCTGTGCCCCACCATCCCTCTTCCCACTTCCGCCCTCATCTCACACGGGAGTTGAGAGAGGGGGAAAAGGGACAGCTGGCAGTTGTGTGGGAGGCTCCAGGCTTTTATCTTGGATCGTGGTTTCCAACAGATGTGGAGTGAGCAATGTCTGTAAGGCAGCAGTTCAGCATCGCTGCTCCCAGATTAAAGGATTTAATAATCTGCTGGCAAGATGTAATTGAAAAAGGCAGAGCTCTCAGCTGATGCACCAGGGCATTCCCACGCTCCCGAGATCCCTCCGAACCTTCCGGCAAGCACAGTAATCCCCAGTGTGTGTGGGGCAGGCCCCGTTCTCCACGGATCCAGGGACTAACACTTCATCTTCCTTTGCAGGAATCCTTCCTTCTTGATTTATCAGTAACAGTCTGCTAGGGAGCTTTTCACTCAGTACCTTGAGCTGCTCCAGAAAGAATAAGGAATTGAAAGTGGCACTGCCTGCTCCCAGTACGTGTGGATGTGGCACGTGGGGACAGGGGTTAGTGGTGGCCTTGGCAGTGCAGGGGGAACTGTTGACTTTGATGGTCTCAGAGGGCTTTTCCAACATCAATCATTCTGCGATCCCGTGATTCCAGGTATGTGGAGTGTCTCTGGGCACTGGGGGGAGCAGAGCTGCCCTTGCTGGAGGTCAAAGCCTCATTCAGCAGCAGTGGGAATCCATCAGTCACTGCTCCTCAGTTCCTTGTTCCATCCCTGCTCCACTCCCTGATTCCCACCCGCAGGAAACAAGGCTGCGACTGGCTCTGCAAAGCACTGACAACAATGCTGGGCTTCTTCCCCCACTGGGCAGCGCGGGACCAGGACCCAGCACAAGCAAGTGATGCCACAGCCACAGGGCAGGGATTTTTGGCTGCAGACACAGGGGCTGAAGCTCTCGGAGGGGGAAAGCTGTCCTGGAGGGGCACAGGCACGGAAGACTGAGGTCCTCAGGCATTACAGCTGGGAAGGAGCCCCTGCGAGTGCATGGCCGAGGTGTGCCCTGGGCAGGGAGCTCCTGGATGCATCCAGGCGTGCTGGCAGAGCCCAGCTGAGTGCCCCGTGCTGGCACCATTGTGCCCGAGGCCAAGCTGAGGTGACTGTGCAGAAATCAGAGACGTGCCTGGCCCACAGAGCTGATGCCAAGGCACTGGGCTCCGTGTGCCCTTTGCGTCCTCCCTGTCACCTGGAAGTGCTGACTTAGTCCTCCTCCCAACAGGCTGGCTAGAACAGAAACTGGGGAGAAGTCCCCGTTTCAGGAAAATGGAGCTGCCTTTCTTGTTCTCCTCATGCGCTCTCTGTCCACCTGCCTGGGAGACTGGTGGGGGAAGGAGGTGAAATCCAAGGTGGTGAGAGCCTGACCCCGCTGGCAGCAAGGCCAGGAGCTGCTCCAAACACCATCCTGTCCTGCCACTGCCCAGGCAGTGCCAGGAGCCACTCGGGGTGGCTGTGTGGGTCAGCTGGAGGCAGGGAGGGTGGCTGAAGGCCTGGTATGAGCCAACATCATATTTGCAAAACAGAAAATCTGTGTAGGGGACCCTTCTTCCTGTGGTGCCTTAGCTTTTAACTTTTATATTTTTCAAGTCCTGTACTGCCTAGTGTGTAACTCTGAAGTTTCTTGTGGCCTGTTAGCTGCTGTTCTCTCATGCTGGTTAGACATAATAAGGCTCTCTAGGTTTGCTCTCTGAGCACACCTAGATTGTCCCAGGCCCCAAAATATGTAAATTAAGGCCTCTGAAGAGGAGGGCAAACCTGGGGTAGTTACATCATTGACTGGGGTTGTAATTGGAGAATTGATCCTGCTATGCAAATGGACCAAACTTATAAAAGTGTGAAGAATCTGTGACCCAAGGACCATCTTGGGTGTAGCCTTTTGACTGCCCAAGGGGTACCTTGAAGGTCCTTCAAATAAATACCTACCTTTATTCCCTTACTCTTGTCTAGTCTCTGTTTTTTGGGTGGCCGCCCCGGGCATCACCTGCACTGTCATTTCCTCTGCTGAGGAACTCAACTTTCTGACAAAGCTTATTTCTTACACTGGGCTTTCCAGAGGTGTCTCAAAAAATTCACCAGAGCTGGGGGGACTCAGCCTGGAGAAAAGGAGGCTCCAGGAGGACCTTCTGGCTCTGCACAAGTCCCTGACAGGAGGGGGCAGCCAGGGCAGGTGGGTCGGGCTGTGCTCCCAGGGAACAGGGACAGGACAAGGGGAAATGGCCTCAGGCTGTGCCAGGGCAGGGCCAGGTTGGACATCAGGAGGAATTTGTGCCTGGAAAGGGTGGTCAGGCCTTGGCAGGGGCTGCCCAGGGGGGTGGAGGTGTCCAAGGAAGGCCTGGATGTGGCACTGAGTGCTCTGGGCTGGGTGACAGAGGTGGAGATCAGGCACAGCTTGGCCCCAGTAATCCTGGAGGTTTTTTCCAACCTGAAGGATTCTGTGATTCTGTGTATTTATTTCTGAGTTCTCCTGCCCTGATGATGATATCAGAAAAGAAAAAACCAACCCACCGGAGGGGTGGCTGGAGTTCAGAGCTCCTGCTCTGGTGTCCAGGGTGCTTGGAGCAGGGAACACGCTGTGGCCACCCCTGCTAAGAGGACAACACTGTATGGCAGCAGGTGGAGCAAATTCAACACCTTTTCTGTTCCTCCTCAGACTGCACCGGAGCATCTGGGGCTGTTCAACAGCTCCCTTGGGGCTCTTGTCCTTACACGAGCTTCGGGTTCCAGACACTCCCGAAGTGGTGGGGGCTGGAGTTGTCCAGGGGCTGGGAGGGTCTGTGCTCCATGGCAGCTCATCCTTCAAGGTGAGCAACCAGGAGTGCTGGTCCCAGAACCTCCTCGGACGGCCTGGCCTGTGCCCATGGCCGGCAGCAGAGCCCCCAGCCCTGCCTCGGCTGGGGGAGGAGCTGGAGAACACAGAGCAGCTTGTTCCTGTGGCTCCGGCATGACAAAGGCTCTTCCACCCCGGCGGCACCACGGGCTGGGCCCTGCTCTGTGAGGCTGTGAGTAACCAGCAAGCCCCGTGTGTCACCGCTCGGCTCAGCTCAACCTCCCCAGGCCCAGCTCCTGTTGCACAACTGGCTGGTGATTCACAGCTCTGTCCCACGGGAGGGCCGCAGGGCACCGCGTCTCCAGCGGGGTGCTGCAATTCCCGCTGCTCAGCTGTCCCTGCAAAGCCCAGGGAGAGGCTGCCAGGTCCTGCTGGCTCTCCCTTTATACCTCATTCCTCCTAATTTGGTAATTTCTCCTCATCACAGATCAGTGTCCTCTGGGGATCAGGACAGAAGATCCTCGGAAGGATGTAGGGCGGAGAGCTGTGAGAGCTGTTCCACCTTTGCCTGGGCATCTCCGAATCTACCAGTCCTGCAGCAATGATCTCCTGACTGAGACACCAAAGACACTAAAGGTGTCCTTGTCCTTGGTCAGGCATCTCCTGAGGGATTGCTTCTCTCACGGGATAATATTTAACAATTTAACACAAAGGCCAGCCTTACACAACAGACAGAAAACACTTTGTCTTGCTTGCAAAGGGATATGTGAGGTTCTCAGGAGGAATTTCTGCCTGGAAAGGGTGGTCAGGCCTTGGAAGGGGCTGCCCAGGGAGGTGGTGGAGTCTCATCCCTGGAAGTATCCAAGGAAGGACTGAATGTGGCACTCAGTGCTCTGGGCTGGGGACAAGGTGGGCATCGGGCACAGGTTGAACTCGATGGGCTGGGAGGGCTTTTCCAACCCAGGAATTCTGGAATTCTGTGTGATACCACTTCCTCTCCAGGATCCTAAGGATAACCTTCCTTGAAGTGTTGGAGTCCATGGGCAAGCTCTCTAGGACAAAAGGTTTTTTGTAAACCAGGTTGCAAACATCCAGTGCTGACAGACCTTCCAGGAATGCCTGGGAGCCACCAGCCCGTGGATCCCAGCCAGGATCTGTGGCAGTGCCTGTGCCACGGAGCTCTCCACGGACACTGGAGCTTTCCCCTTGTATCTGCTCAGTCGCAGAGGAAGTGTTTGTGCAGCGCCCTTACACTGCTCTAGCAAAGTGCTAAAAATAAACCAGTGCTGTGAGGCCGCAGCCTCCTGCGTGTGCTGTGTCAGCTCCGGAGCGGAGCCGCTGCCGGGGCTCAGGGTGCTGGGGACAGGGGCCAGGACCCCACTGCCAGCGGGGACAGCTGCCTGCACACCCGGCAGGGAAACCAAAACACCCAACACACCTGGCTCTGTGCTCAGAGCTGGGCCTTGGGAGGGACATGACTTGTAGGAATCCTTTTCACAGAATCCCTGATGCTGGAAAAGCCCTCCCAGACCATCCAGTCCAACCTGTGCCGATCCCCACCTTGTCCCCAGCCCAGAGCACTGAGCATCACATCCAGCCCTTCCTTGGACACCTCCAGGGATGAGACTCCAAACCTCCCTGGGCAGCCCCTGCCAAGGCCTGACCACCCTTTCCAGGCACAAATTCCTCCTGATGTCCAACCTGGCCCTGCCCTGGCCCAGCCTGAGGCCGTTTCCCCTTGTCCTGTCCCTGTTCCCTGCCAGCACAGCCCGACCTCCCCGGCTGCCCCCTCCTGTCAGGGACTTGTGCAGAGCCACCAGGGCCCCCCGGAGCCTCCTTTTCTCCAGGCTGAGCCCCTTCCCCAGCTCCCTCAGCCGCTCCTGGGGCTCCAGCCCCTTCCCAGCTCCGTTCCCTGCCCTGGACACGCTCCAGCCCCTGCAGGGCTCTCCTGTCAGGAGGGGCCCGGAGCTGCCCCCAGCACTGGAGGTGCCCCAGCAGTGCCAGCCCAGGGGACGGGCACTGCCCTGGCCCTGCTGCCACCCCAGAGCTGGCACAGCCCAGGGGCCAGTGGCCTCTTGCCCCCCTGGGCACCCCTGGGCCCTGTCCAGCCGCTGGCACAGCACCCCCAGGGCCTTTTCCAGCCTTCCAGCCCCTCTGTCCCCAGATGAGTTAACTCATCCTGCAAACAGTGGGAAATTACTGATGGCAGGATACTTAATTATGACAGCAAATTGCAGTTGGCAGTGTGCTGGATCACACCGCGGGACAGCTCAGGATCTAATGTGAGAGGAGCATTGGGTCTGTGCAAAACCTGTGATGGCGAACCTCCAGCATTTCCAGTGGCTTGAGTGGTGATTCCACAGCTTGGCCCTTGCAAGGAAGTTTGCTCCCCTATGTGGGAAGAGCAGGAGCTGTGAGGGAATTCTCCATGTCCACATTGCCACAGGCTCCACTGCAAACACACCGGGTGCAGGATGTCCTTGGGCTCCTCGTGCTCTATCAGCGCCTGAGCCATCCCCTCCAGCTCATCCTTGGAATGATGGTGGGTGAGAGGCTGGACAGGACCTGGCTGTGTGTGCTGACACCTGGAAATCCTCCAGTCCTGGGCTGATCCCCCAGCATGGGCAGCAGGAAATGGGAAATTCTGCCCCTGTGCCCCTGTGCTCAGGTGAGACCCCACCTGCAGAGCTGCCCCAGCCCTGGGGCCGACATCAGCAGGATGTGGAGCTGCTGGAGAGAGGCCAGAGGTGAAGATGCTCCCAGGGCTGGAGCGCCTCTGCTCTGGGGCCAGGCTGGGAGAGCTGGGGGTGTTCACCTGGAGAAGAGAAGGATCCAGGGAGACCTCAGAGCCCCTTCCAGTGCCTAAAGAGGCTCCAGAGAGCTGGAGAGGGACTGGGGACAAGGCCTGGATGGACAGGACAAGGGAGAATAGCTTCCCACTGCCAGAGGGCAGGGCTGGATGGGATATTGGGAAGGAATTGTTCCCTGTGAGGGTGGGGAGGCCCTGGCACAGGTTGCCTACCCAGAGAAGGAGTGGCTGCCCGTGGATCCCTGGCAGTGTACAAGGCCAGGCCGGACAGGAGTTGGAGCACCCTGGGCTAGTGGAAGGTGTCCCTGCCTGTGGCAGGGGGTGGAACGAGATAGGTTTTGAGGTCCCTTCCCACCCGAACCTTTCCGCGATTCCGGCAGGCTCTGGTTTCCCGGCCGCTCCGGGCGGGATCCCCCTCACGGCTCTCTGCCCCCTCACGCCTCCGCCGCCAGGGGGCGCCTCCTGCCCCGCCCGCCCGCGGCCGCGCTCTGCCCTCCCCGCCGTGACGTCACTCCCACCCCTGGGGGAGGAGGCGACCGCAGCCAATGGGAGCGCGGAGAGCCCCCGAGGGGGCGGGACTTGCGCCGGCGCAGGGGCGTGGCCGGCAGCCCCGGGTTCGCGCGGCCGCCGGTGACGTCATCACGCGGGAGTTCTGCGGAGCCGCGGGGTGGGACCTGAGCGGGGCAGAGCGGAGCAGTGTCCGGGGATTGCTTCCCAAAATCCCATCCAACCCTGCCCTCTGGCAGTGGGAAGCCATTCCCTGTGTCCTGTCCCTCCAGGCGCTTGTCCCAAGTCCCTCTCCAGCTCTCCTGGAGCCCCTTTAGCTCTGGAAGGGGATCCCTGGAGCCTTCTCCAGGTGACCACTCCCAGCTCTCCCAGCCTGGCTGCAGAGCTCCAGCCCTCGTAGCATCTCCATGGCCTCTTCTGGCTTCGCTCCAGCAGCTCCACGTCCTGCTGCTGTTGGCCCCAGGGCTGGGGCAGCTCTGCAGGTGGGGTCTCAGCTGAGCACAGGGGCAGAACTCCCCCTTTCCTGCTGCCCACGCTGGGTGATCAGCCCAGCATACGAGTGGTTTCAGGGCCAGGGCATATCCAGCCTCTCACCCACTAACACCCCAAGTCCTCCCCAGAGCTGCTCTACCTCTGCTCACCCCCAGCCGGGATCGATCTGGGGGTTTGTTCCGCCCCAAGCGCAGCACCAGCACTTGGTCCCGTTAAACCCCTCGAGATCTCCACGGACCTGCTCCCGGAGCTTGTCCATCTCCGGCCGGCCCCGGGCCGCGAACCAAAGCAAAAACCACTCCAAATGAACGAACTCGGGGGTCCCGCGCGGTGACGTCACCCGCACCGCCGCACCGCCCCCCGCCCGGTGACGTCACAGCGGTTGTGTGCGCGCGCGCCCCCGCCGGGCCTGCGCGGTGCGTGAGGAGGGGGGGAAGGCGGCGCGCGCAGCCTCGGCAGCGCCTCTGAGAAGCGGCCGCGAGCCCGGGGGGAGAACCGGGAAGGGCCGGGAAGAACCGGGGCCCATCGAGCCGAGCGGAGCCGGGCGAGCCGCGGGGTTATGAGGGCGGGCGCCGCCGCCTCCCCGTGAGGAGCCGCGGGCGCGGGGAGCGCGCGAGGCCGCCNGCGCGCGGCGCCGCCCCGCCACAGGAAGCCATTTTGTGGGCCCCCTCCTCCTCCTCGCTCTCGTCCTCTTCCTCCTCCTCCTCGTCCTCCGCCGTCGCCGCCGCCCTCGGGAGCGGCCGGGCCCGGTGAAGGAGGCGGTGAGGAGGGGCGGCGGCGGCCGCCGCGCCCTCCCCCATGGCGAAGAAAACCTACGACCTGCTCTTCAAGCTGCTGCTCATCGGGGACTCGGGGGTCGGCAAGACCTGCGTCCTCTTCCGCTTCTCCGANCGGGCCTGCGCGGTGCGTGAGGAGGGGGGGAAGGCGGCGCGCGCAGCCTCGGCAGCGCCTCTGAGAAGCGGCCGCGAGCCCGGGGGGAGAACCGGGAAGGGCCGGGAAGAACCGGGGCCCATCGAGCCGAGCGGAGCCGGGCGAGCCGCGGGGTTATGAGGGCGGGCGCCGCCGCCTCCCCGTGAGGAGCCGCGGGCGCGGGGAGCGCGCGAGGCCGCCCCGCCACAGGAAGCCATTTTGTGGGCCCCCTCCTCCTCCTCGCTCTCGTCCTCTTCCTCCTCCTCCTCGTCCTCCGCCGTCGCCGCCGCCCTCGGGAGCGGCCGGGCCCGGNAGAGGAGCCGGAGAGGTGGGGCGGCGGCCGCCGCCGCGCCCTCCCCCATGGCGAAGAAAACCTACGACCTGCTCTTCAAGCTGCTGCTCATCGGGGACTCGGGGGTCGGCAAGACCTGCGTCCTCTTCCGCTTCTCCGACGATGCCTTCAACACCACCTTCATCTCCACCATTGGTCAGTGCTTTTCCGCCCAGGGGGGCTGCGGACCCCGCGGTTCCCACCGCCGTACCCCCCAGCTCCGTTCCTGTGTCACCCCCGGGGACCCCCGGTGTTCTCCCCAGCCCCGTTATTGTGTCACCCCCCCAGGGATCTCATGTATTATCTCCAGTCCCCCAGGGACCCCCAGTGTCACCCATCAGGACCCCTCTGTAACCTCCCCCGCCAGGGACCCCCAGCCCCGTTTCTGTGTCACCCCTAGGGACCACCTGTGTCACCCCCGAGCCCCACTTCTGTGTCCCCCCCAGGGACACCCCGTGTCCCTCCAGGACCTCCCTGTGTCACCNCTCCCCCATGGCGAAGAAAACCTACGACCTGCTCTTCAAGCTGCTGCTCATCGGGGACTCGGGGGTCGGCAAGACCTGCGTCCTCTTCCGCTTCTCCGACGATGCCTTCAACACCACCTTCATCTCCACCATTGGTCAGTGCTTTTCCGCCCAGGGGGGCTGCGGACCCCGCGGTTCCCACCGCCGTACCCCCCAGCTCCGTTCCTGTGTCACCCCCGGGGACCCCCGGTGTTCTCCCCAGCCCCGTTATTGTGTCACCCCCCCAGGGATC
>VYXC01000310.1:237644-259833 GCA_013397175.1 Platysteira castanea
CTCCAGGACCTCCCTGTGTCACCCCCCAGCCCCCGCTCCTGTGTCACGCTTCAGGACCCCCTTGTGTCCCCCCAGGGCCCCCCCCGTGCCCGTCCCGTCCCCTCGCCCTGGACGCGGAGCCCCGGCAGAGCCGCCCCGGTGCCGCCCGACGCCGCCTCGCCCCCGCCGCAGGGCAGGGTGGGTTTGGTTCCTCCCTCCCCGCAGCTCCCTCCGCGCTGGCTGACCCTGAGCGACCCTCGCTGTCCCCCCCGCGGGGGCTGCGCTGGCAGCTCGTCCCCCACGTCCTGTGCCAGCCGCCAGAGCCCACCTGGCCCCTTCCATCAGCGTTAATCCCTGTCCCTGCGGGCGGCGGGGCGGTGGGATCCCCGTCCCCGTGGTTGCACCGCTATTGATGTGGCTCAAAAGCGATCACGCTCGTGGGTGGGGTCTGTTTTCTCGCCCGACAAAGCTGTCCTTCCCCCCTTGGCCGGGCTGCTGGCAGAGCTGACTCCAGCCCTTCCTTGCTGAGCAGCTCCTGACCAAGGTAGAGCTGCTCTGACATCATGAAAGAGGGATGTGTCTTTGCCTTTTCCGTGCAATCTGTGCCGTGGGACAGGCCTGGTACCCAATATCCTTCCATCCCAGGTGTATCACAGGGTTTTGTTTGCCTTCTCCTGAACATCTTGTTTTGCAGATGGAGAGTTCAGTTCAGCAGCTTCTCACCTTCTTGGTGACTGGCTCTGGAAATTAAGGATAATTCCTGTCTCAGCTTTCTTGCAGCATCCACTGGTGTAATACGTGCAGATGCCCGCATCTGGATAAAAACGAAAATTATTTTGAGGGGTTTGAACTGGATCTGACTTTTGTGTTTGCTATAAATCCCTTAAATCACTGGTCATGCAGCTGTTCACTGAGGGAGTGTGGAGTGTCAGTGTAGGTCTTAGTGCTGGCTATAAATTCTCCCCTGTGCACTTCCTCATCTGTGTTGAAATGTCACCCAAAAATTGCACCTCTGACTATAACACATTAAAAAACTCTCTTAAGCAAGGCTTGGGAAATTTAAAGTGAAAAAAATTATCTTTGTGGCAACTAAGTGTCAAGAAAGTAGTTGCCTAAAACCTCTTAGGGCCTCAGCTTGATGTTTTGCTGAATTTTTGGGCGACTGTGTGACAGTTGTTAATGTTGTCCCTCCCATGGCTGTGGGAGCCTGGATGGGTTTGCTGCTGTGGCCAGGGTGTATTTTGGCACTGCTTGGCAGATCCTCGCTGGGATCACATGGCATTCCTTGCCTTTGCAGTTCGTTGGGAAGGTTTATTTCAATTCCCAAAGTTAAAAATAGTCAACGTCATAGTTAAGAAGTCAGCGGGCACACAGTGGCTCCTGCTGCAGACAACTCGTGCTTTTAATAATTAGTAATTTAGTAATTAGTATTAGTTGTTGGTCTAACTTTGGAATTTTGGGGCCTTCGAGAGGAGCATCACCAAGTTTAGTAGGAAGTGTGTGTGTGGAGATTTTGGAAGTGTTTCCCACTGGTTGGACCAGTGGCAGTTTGTTTCTGGGGTGCCTAAACTGGAAGGCAGAGGTGTTTTATTCCCTGAACTCCAAACTGACTGTCTGGTGATGGCAGCTGTGTACACCCTTTGGTTGCTATTTGGTGTGTCAGGTTTGTGTCTTCACAGTGGAATTTGGCAAGTTTTGGGGTACAAATAGATTTTCTGTGTGGTGTTTAACTGCCCAAAGATACCTTCAGTGTGTTGTTTTCGTAGTCCTGTAAGCTGATGTGGAAACCTGGAGGGAAGTGTCCTGTGCAGGCAAAGAAAGGGAGACTCTCCATTAGCACCTTGGGAAAAACAGCCCATCCACGAGGGAAGAATCCAAATACCTCAGTTATCCCTGTCCACTCAGTTCCCTCTGCATTATTCCCAAGCAATGCAGCAATCTGGCTGAAAATGGGATTTCAAATTCCCAGTGGTGACTGCAGCTCTCACACTTCCCCAGGTTGGCCCTGCAGCAGCAGTGGCAACCCGGGAGCCTCAAAAGGGGCTTTCCATGGGGGTCCCTGCTGTGGGAAATCCCAGCACAGCAGCCGTGCAGCTCTGGTTGGTTTTGCAGCTGGAAGAGCAGAGTTTCAGGGAGAACCTCTGGTGGAGTCTTTGACCTGTAGCAACAAGGAAATGTGGTTCCAAAGCCCTTGTGTACACAGTGAGTGATGGCAGGTGACTGGATCCTTGGCTGTGTTTGAATAACCCAAGCAGCTCTGATCCCTGGCTCTGGGTTTGCTCAGGGCACCACCAGCAGCCTGGGATAGCCCAGCAAGTAAAATGTACTGGGGTGTTTGGTGGTGGCTGTAGGCAGGGACTGATTCATAGAATCCTGGAATGGTTTGGGTGGGAAGGGACCTCAGAGCCCATCCTGTTCCACGCTTGCCATGGGCAGGGACACCTTCCACTGTCCCAGGCTTCTCCAAGCCCCAGTGTCCAGCCTGGCCTTGGGCACTGCCAGGGATCCAGGGGCAGCCACAGCTGCTCTGAGCACCTTGTGCCAGGGCCTCCCCACCCTCCGAGGAAACAATTCCTTCCCAATATCCCATCTCACCCTGGCAGTGGGAAGCCATTCCCCCTGGTCCTGTCCTTCCAGGCCCTTGTCCCAAGTCCCTCTGAGTTCTTCTGCAGGTTCCCTTCAGGCTGGAAGGCTCAGTCTTCAGTCTGTAAGGAAAAGAATGATCTCAAGGAATATCGAAAGTGGCCTCTGTCTAAGGCAGATGCGTGGGGGAAAGGTTTTAATTCTCTAAAACCAAAGGCCTGTTTGCCTGTGTAAGGCGAGACACACCAGTAAAGCATTTGTGCTTCTCGTTAGTAACTTCTGTTCACTTCACATTTCATCGCTGCACATTGATTAATCCCGACCCGTGATGGCTGCTGGGATATAACTTATGTCCCTGTAACTCGACATACTCTGATTTTGAGTCACTTCAATCTAATATTTCCTGCTAAAGCAGCAGTTAAGCTTCTGGATGTGCTGAGGTGCCAACGTGAGTGATTTCATTGCCCTGTCTTAGGCACTATAAATATTCCAGATGGCATTTCTGCAAGAAATCCCAGAGTCATCATAACCTCCCTGGAGAGGGCAGGGCCTCGGCCTCCAGCGCTGTTTGCAGGTACAGAAGGAGTAAGTCTTGGAAGACTTAGTCCATCACAAACTATTTTAAACTCTTCTTCAGCGACTTTCTGGAGCAAAAATAATTTTTATATTATAAAATATATTTTTATGTTATTTTTTATGTTATGTTGTATTATTTTATATTTTATTTGAGAATTGTGGTGGCTTCTCAGTTGTGCTCTAGGGATACTCCTGGCCAGGTCAGTGAGGGGGTGCAGCCATCCCTCTGGGCACTGGTGGTGCTCTGTGCTCCTCCTCATTTCTGTGCTTTCCCTGCTGCCACTCCTGCTACCAGCAGATTGTCTTCATTTTGAATGTTTAAAATGTTAGAATAAGTAACTCCCAGTCAGTTTATCATTGAGATCTTCATTTTTGATGTCTTTTTATTGGCATTCAGTGTGTCAGGTTGTTGATGGTTTGCAGTGAGCTGTGGAAAAAGGATCCATAGGAGCTGTGCACACTTTGTGGAGCTCCTCGGGGTCCAACCTTTGGCACCTGGGAACAGGTAGGGAGGGTTGTTTCTGGGTCTGCTCTTCTGGCCAGGATGGCTGCTGAAAAATTTGAATGCCAGAGCTGAGCCTAAGCATGTAATCACTGTTGTCTGACTAAGTCCAATGCAAATGAAGATGAGTCACAAAAAATGTTTTCCCATGAAATCTCGAGTAACAGCTCGGGAGAGCAAAGGGTGTGTAAGCATTGGGAGATCCCCCTCCAGTTTACCTGATGGAGGCAAAACTTCCCTGGATCTTAACCCCTTTCTGGAGGTGCAACTGTATTCTGTATTCCTGAGCTTTGCTCACCTGGCTGCAAGTCTACAAATCCAGAGATAAAATCCAGTGATTTTTGAGGTTTGTTTTATTTTGAACACAACCAAAGCTGTGCTAGGAGTGTGCAAAACTGTTATTTTAAATGGGAAAGTAGAGGAGAACTACTTTGATGAAATTACTTTTTAAAAATATTTCTTTTGCCTTTATTAGAAGTGGGTTTGAGTTGTAACCACTTGCTTTGAAATCATTTCATATTGGCACATGGAAGCAGTGAAGTTTTTAAAAATTAGTCCTCAATAGTCCTCAAGTAATAAATCCAAGTTTGTTTGTGCATCCTGGGAGGGTTTGTTCACTCAGGATTGTGATATATTAATGTCGAAAGGAAGGATCCCCAGATAGAGAATGGGGAAAACTTGGCAGATTTTGGGAAACAAAGGGTGGTTTGAATGGTGAGGATGCTGTTGCTGTGCAGGGCTTGCAATGAAATTTGAAAAACAAGTAGTTTCAGGATTCCAAAAGAAAAGGGATTACTACAGCAGTGGGAAGTCCTGGCTTGCCTGTTCCCAGAAGCTGTAGGTGTCCCATCCCTGGGAGTGTTCCAGGCCAGGTTGGACAGGATTTGGAGCGCTGTGGTCTAGTGGAAGATCTCTCTGCCCATGCCAGGGGGTGAAATGGGATAAGCTTTAAGGTCCCTTCCAAACCATTCCATGATTCCATGATTAGATCCCTTTTTTGTATCGTACCTGCAGCCTACAGGAGCAGCAGCAGCTGTGAGTTGTGTTCATGTTGTGCCCAGGCTGTGGGCTCCATCTGTTTCTGACTCCTGGCATGGAGCAGGTGAATTAAACAAGGAAAAACCCCAGTAAACCCTGGCCCAGTAAAGCCTCTCGATCCCAACTCTTGCTCAGTCATTTCCGTGACGTGAACCCATCAGGCAGCAGGAGAGGCCAGAGTCATTTCCACTTGGAGGTGGCTGAGCTGCAGAACTGGCTGCCAGGGGAATTCTGGAGGGGAAAAGATCGGTGGGTTCAGAATGAAAGTAGAAAATGGAAGTGGATGTTCCATGCTCTGGATGCCGGCTGGAGCTCGGGAATCCCCTCGGCTCTTGGCTGCTGGAGGTTGGACAAGTATTGTTTGGCCTGGAGAGGGGTTGTCCTCTCCTCTGTCTGCTGGGACGCCCAGGAGAAGGGTTATAGAGCGAGCTGGACTTGTGTGATACTGTGCTTGGTTTGGTTTTGGTTTTTGTTTTTGTTTGGTAGGGTTTTTTGGGGTTTTTGTGTGTGAGTGTTTGGGGTTTTTTTCTCATCTAGGGCTGTGAATAATGAGCAGCAGTTTTGCACACGCCTCACAGAGCTGATGAGAAACTGGGGATGACTGTGGTGAAGAGCTGAGGAACTGAGCTGGCTGGAAACTTCTTTGTGTAACGTGGCTGTTTTTTCAGCTGAGCTAGATCAGCTCCCTGATGGGGCTCCTTACGTTACCCTCCAAATCCGTGCTGGTGGAGTGATAGGGCAGCAGGGGACATAGAAACAGAGAAGTGTACTCAGAATTCCAGGATCATTGAGGCTGGAAAAGCCCTCCCAGACCATCCAGTCCAACCTGTGCCCAGTCTCCCACCTTGTCACCAGCCCAGGGCACTGAGTGCCGTGTCCAAGCCTCCCTTGGACACCTCCAAACCTCCCTGGGCAGCCCCTTCCAAAGCTTGGCCACTCTTTCCATGGACAAATTCCTGCTGATGTCCAACCTGGCCCTGCCCTGGCCCAGCCTTAGGCCGTTTCCCCTTGTCCTGTCCCTGTTCCCTGCCAGCACAGCCCGACCCCCCCGGCTGCCCCCTCCTGTCAGGGACTTGTGCAGAGCCACCAGGGCCCCCCGGAGCCTCCTTTTCTCCAGGCTGAGCCCCTTCCCCAGCTCCCTCAGCTGCTCCTGGGGCTCCAGCCCCTTCCCAGCTCCGTTCCCTGCCCTGGACACGCTCCAGCCCCTGCAGGGCTCTCCTGTCAGGAGGGGCCCAGAGCTGCCCCCAGCACTGGAGGTGCCCCAGCAGTGCCAGCACAGGGGCCAGGCACTGCCCTGGGCCTGAGAGGTTCCCCATGAAAATTCACTTTCTGGTTGCAGTTCCACATTAACAAACCTCTTGGCAGCAGTTCCAGTGCCTGGCCTTCCCTCCTCCCTGCCCCCAGTATGAAACAAACCCTAAACTGGGCTTGCTCCTCTCCCGGTGCTGTTGCTGTTGGTGCCTCGGGCAAAGCCAGTCAGGGAAGGACATGAACGCTGCGGAGCTGCTTCCTTGGGCACAGTCCTGTGCTGGCAGCCCTGCTGCTCCTCTGTCCTTGCACTGACACGCTGTTGATGTGCAGCTGAAACTCTCGGGCAGCTGCTCCCCAAATGTGCTGAGTACAATCAGGAGCCATGCAGGCACAGGGGAAGGAGAGTGCCCAGGTTGGCTGCTCCAGTTAAGCCAGCGCTGTTTCCAGGAGGGGACTGAGCTGTCACTTCGGCAGTGACAGAGACCAAGAGTTAGGGAGTCACTGGTATTTTCTAGGGTAATGTGTGTTTGGATTTGCAGCACAGGCCTGTAGCTTCTTGTGACAGGCTGTCTGATCTGTGGGCTGCGTGTGAATTTTCAGAGGCCAAGCAAAATGTCTGCTGGTGTTGGTAGAAACTTGTTCATGAACTGCTAAGCAGGAACACAGCCATTGTTTTAAGTAGCCAGTGATAAGTTTTTAGTGCCTTGTTGAGTGATAAACACAACTGGGAGGTGCAGAGAAGTGATTTCCTCTTGACTCCTTGGTTTATGTCTTTAGAAAGAAAATCTGTTATGTTCTTGCAGATGATTTTCTTCCCTGTGAGGGTGGGCAGGCCCTGGCACAGGGTGCCCAGAGCAGCTGTGGTTGCCCCTGGATCCCTGGCATTGCCCAAGGTCAGGTTGGATGGGGCTTGGAGCAGCCTGGGACAGTGGAAGGTGTCCCTGCCATGGCAGGGGGTGAAATGGGATGAGCTTTAAGGCCCCTTCCCACCCAAACCATCCTGTGATTCAACGACTCTCTTTATCCTGAGAAAACTCTTGATCTTTTCCACTCTTCAAGTCAATACTGATATTTAATTAGGGGATTGAGTGAGAGCCTATTGATGAAAACCTCATCAGGGGACAGGAAGAATCAACCCTACCTTGAAGGGTTTTAGGCAGATATTGCTGCCTGTAGTCCAGCAGTGCTGCCTGTGAGGGGTTTTGCCTTGGCAGGCCCCGCTCCCTGTCCCTGCTCCTGGCAGCCCTGGAACAGGGTGTGTGCTCAGCCTGCCCTGGGTGCCCACAGCTCGCTCCCTACTCCTCCTCCTGGCACAGAAAGCCAGCGTGTGCTTGCTTGTTGGTGAGCTGGAGAACCTCAGGAAGGATGGTGGCTCGGAGAGGGCTGTTCTGCCAGGAAAATTCATCCCACCTGGGCTTGAGAAATGCCCAGACAGGACATGGGAGCAGAGCAGGTTGCACGGATTCTCCGGGCAGTGGCAGCCTGCGCCTGTTTTGCTCCGTGACTTTTTGATGGCACAGAGTAGAAGAGGATTTCAGCCTTGGTTTGTGTAACTCTTGCGAGAGGGAAAGGTATTTCAGAAATGCTTTGTGAAAAACCAGCTTGTCAAATTCCTGGTGCTGAGGGAATTCCCTCTCTGGCCCTGGAGAGCAGGGAAGAGACCAGAGCTGCTGCTGGAAGTTGTCTTGAACGTCTGGTGCTTCGGTGCAACTCAACTGTGTAGGTTTTCCTTTCTGCGTGGGTTTGACTACAAGTCTTGTGTGGGTTTAACTAAAGTCTCTGCATGTTTTGGTTCTGCTCTGTAGCTAAAACAACCCCAGGCTTTTTTTCCCACTGGGATTGTGACTGTTCTGTGCTGTGTAACCTGGAGAAATACTCATTTGTGTCTTGCATTTCGGAAATCTGACTTAATGTTTCTGCAGAGAGGCCTGCTTGCTTGAGAGCCAATGGGTGTGGAATTCCTACAGAGATATCCACACCTGTACAGCTTTTTCCTCAAGGATGCTTTTCAAACTGGTGTGCTTTCATGTTTGGATGCCCTGCAGCTGTTGTTGGACTAGGAGGGGTGCTGGAAATGGTCTCTCCCAGAACGGTGGCTCTGGTGTGGCATGCTGCTGCTGCTGTGTGTACTGGGAGTTCCTCTGGTCCTGGGGGGACTGGGATCAGCATCGTGCTTGGGGAAACTGTCCTGGCCTAAGATCTGAGCTTCAGTACCCTTAAAAGCTGTGGTTCCACAGGTGGGTGGTGCTCTGGTAAGCTCAGGTGTCATCTCAGGCTGTCCAGGTGGGTGGCTGCCCTGGGCTGGGTCAGGGTACGGTACCACGCACGGGATTTATGGAACGTTCAGGAAAGCTGGGCTTTGTCATGGCTCATCTGCACCTTACAACAGCAAACTCTTGCCTCTGTTTCCTCACAACATTCCCTGAGTGGGTTGTACCTGGTCCCAAATAAATTATTCTGCCCCTGAGATGGTTGTATCTTAAGTCGGTCTCACCAGCATTGTTGTCTTCTACAGTTAAGGTGGTTTTACATTTCCCTTCAGGTGCTCAGTTACTGACTTTGGGCACCTGGACATAGGAATTCACCTCTTGGTGTCTGATGTATTCATGTGCCAGGTGTCATCTCCTGCCCTTGGCCATAGTACCTGTTCTTCCTCACCACCAAATCTCCCTGGCAGGTGACTTCCCTGAGGGCACCACTTCGGCTGCACTGTCATTACTGCAGATCTATAATAAATGTCTGAACTTAGGTCATTAAAATGCTGGTTGCAGTACCCAGAAGTTTCCAGTTCCTCAGGTAGCAACATTGATTTCACACCTTCCAAGGCTTGCTGCAGGCTGTGTCTCATCCATCGTCTCCTCTCCCTTCTCCTAAGTGGGATTGCTGTGGCAGAACGAGCTCGTTAGAAGCCGAGCTGTCACCTCCATCTCTGTGCACGTGGCAGGACGTGCGTGTGCCTGTGTCACTTGAGAGGGAGCTCAGATGTGGAGCCTCAGCACAGCTGTGTAATTGCTGGTTAAAGGAGTCCCTCCGACGCTCCTGATTCCTTGAGCACGCTGGGAAGTGCTTTCATCTCCACGAAACTTTTTGATCTTTCCAGTAAACAACAAAGTTACTCCATTATTTTAGCTACAGAGATCTCTGGAGAAAGCAAAGGTAGCTCCTATCTAGTTCTTTGGGATTTGTGCTTCCTTTTGGTCTGGGACAGCATGGACTACGGGTATGAGTTCTCTGGGAAGTCTGCTGTGTCTCATTCCTGCTTCAGTGAGCAGAAACGCTGTGGGTTCCATCAAAGGGGCTCAGAAACTCCCCCTGCAACAGTGTTAGACTGGCAGTGTCTGCTCAGCTGAGGTGGCCATGTACCTCAGGGATGTGTCCCCAGCCTCAGGGATGTGTCCCAGTGTGCTTGAGGCCTTGACCCAGCCAGAGAACAGGAGGTTGGAGCTGCCTGGGTTTGGGTCATGAAATGGCAGAATGGATTGGGTTGGAAGGAACATTTAAGCTCATCTTATTCCACCCCCTGCCATGGACAGGGACACCTTCCACTATTCCAGGCTGTTCCACGCCCCATCCTGCCATGGACTGTGTCAGAGAACAACATCAGGATTTGCAGGAAAAGAGCTGAGGTTGCAGCAGAGCTGTGCCAGCAGCTGGAGCAGCAGCCCCACGAGCCCCGGGGTGACAAACCACAGCCCTGAGAGTCACTGTGACCACACAGCACGGCAGCTCCAGCAGCAGCTCAGTGACAACACCTGCACTTGCTCAGAGCAGGACACCTCACCTCTGTTGCCTGCTCCTTCTGCCTCTCGCCCACCTGCAGGGCTAGAAGCTCTTTCAAAGCTAGTGGCCACTATCAGATGCTCTGATGATCATAAGGAGACCTCGTCCAGCAGGAATCTCCTGTGACTGCAGGGCTTTGGATGGGATCCAGAGCAGCTCTGACACCCTGGGAAATGGGATCCCCACCTCAGGTCCTGTCCTGACACCCAGGACCAACAGCAAGCCTGAGGCAGCCTGTGGAGCATGGACTTCGTGCTTCTGTCCCCTCACAGCAGGGCCAGGTTAATTTGGGTTGTCTGGGGTGTCTCATTGCCCCAAGGACAGCAGTGCCAGCACCTCTCTGCATTTCTGTTCCTGTCACACACCACCTGCAGCACAGCTTTTTCCCAACACCCACATCAGGTTTTCCCTGTTATGATCAGTGTCGATCACCTTTTGTCCTCAGCAGCAGGCACCAGCTGGGGCACCCAGCACCCAGGGCCTAAAGGGGCTCCAGGAGAGCTGGAGAGGGACTTGGGACACGGGACAGAGGGACAGGACACAGGGAATGGCTTCCCAGTGCCAGAGGGCAGGGTTGGATGGGAGATTGGGAAGGAATTGTTCCCTGGGAGGGTGCTGAGAGGCACAGGGTGCCCAGAGCAGCTGTGGCTGCCCCTGGATCCCTGGCAGTGCCCAAGGCCAGGCTGGACACTGGGGCTTGGAGCAGCCTGGGACAGTGGAAGATGTCCCTGCCCGTGGCAGGGGGTGGCACTGGATGAGCTCTAATGTCCCTTCCAACCCAACCCATTCTGGGGTTCTGTGAGCCTTCTGGCACAGTGCAGCCAACTAAAAAGTCCAAACAAGTCTGGCAGCCTCCAGTGCTGCCTCGGGAGACGCCAGTGTTCTGGGGTAGCAAGAAATTTTGATTCTAGGTGTGTCGTGTCACGTTTTTCCAGTTGTTTCCACATTTTCAAAGGCGCATTATTCCTGTTTCTCAGGCTTTTTCTGGGAGTTGAAATTGACTATTGCAGTATCAGTAACAGCTAAAAAAGGGGATAAAACTTCTTTATAAATGTGATGCTTCGGGGCAATATCATAACAATGGACCTTTATTTCAAGATTTTTCCCTACTGATGAATTTGAGAGCTCTGCCACTCATCTTCTCACTTGCTGGAGAAGTTAGAGCTTGGGTGGAAACATCTGGTGTTCCAATAGTTGATCTCCTCCAAGAGCTGGGGGCTGGAGGAACTCCCGTGGTCACACTGTGCCATTACCTTGATGTGCAGGAATTGCCTTACAGACTCCTAGAAGTTGGTGTAAACTAAAGATCAGAACCTCCTGCTGTGCTTTTTATTGATGCTGAGGGGTTAATGAAGAAAAGGTTTTTGATGTGTGAGTTGCTGTTCAGTAACTGGGAGCATCCCCAGTGATGTGACAGCTGTTCATTAACACCTATGGAGGGTACTGAGTGTTGGAGCCTCGGAGGGAGCATCCTGCAGGAACACTGGACACAGCACTGCTCCTGGAGCCTGTGGAGGGAACGGGTGTGTCCTTAACCAGCCATTCCCTGCTGGAAATGTCACCCAGCGAGGGCTGGCTCACAGCTCTCCCCAGCCCTTTGTTAGCAGCAGTGATGCTGAGGTCACATGTGGGGTGGCAGCGCTGGTGCCTCACTGATGGCAGCGTGTGCTTGGTGCCAGCAGTGACAGAACTCCCTGCTCTGGCAGCTTGGCTTGGGGCACTCTCAGAAATAATGGTATTATTTTGTGTTTGTCAGAACAGAAACGGATTTTCCAGCAGTAAATCGTCACGAGCATCCTTTCGGAGCAGCTGAGTCCGGGGGAAGGTGTCCCTGCCCATGGGACAAGGCTGAGCTTTAAGATCCTTCCCAACCCAAACCATTCTGGGATTCAGTGATTCCATGACAGTGAATGGAGTGGCTGAATCTTTTCATGACCTCCCCAACACAGCACCTCCTCTTTGGCAAAGCTGATGCTTTTCTGAATGAATTCACTTCCCTTCATTTATGTGTTATCTGTCTTGTCCATCTGCTGAGCATAAATTAGCCAGGATAAGTGTTAACTTGAATTTTATTTTTATGTAATTTGAGGGCAAATTACCATTGCAGCAAGTAGTGACAAATTCTGTGTTTCATAAATAGCAGTTTATGTGAAAGCAGATTCATGTACTGCATTTATTTCCTAGCTAACAAATATAGCTTAAGTAGGGTGAGACATGCAGGAAAACTGATTTAATTGGCTGTAATTGAACTTGGACATATTTAATTCATGTCCTTGGTGATTTAGAGTAGAATTCCAATTGCAGACTGGGCTGTTTGAGTCCAGACTTTTCCCTGCTGTGACTTTGGGTGTGGGACCTGACGGGCTCCTGACGGTGGGAGTCGTGAGGAGATGCAGCTGCTTCATGTGATGCCCTCCCTAAAAATAGGGGCTGGTAAAAGTGCCTGGACTGGAGTTAATTGAGTCTATTGGAAAATGAAAGATGTAATGGCAGGGAATTAAATCAGCCCTCAAACCTGGAATTAACTGACACTGAGCAGAGGTTACTGCTGCATGGGAACAGCTCTGAGGGAAGTTCTGTTTCTTGCTAGAGCTTCATTTCCTTTTTTTCCCCCTTAGTACCTTATGAATAAAAACCTTATTGTCTCTCTTGTCTCTTGGTATGCATAAAACATCACTAAAATAGTTCCTTTGTTCATTTTCTTTTGTTTTGTTTGTGGGAGCCTTGTGTAAGGTTTAGCTGCTGGAATAACAAAATGATCAAATTTCTTTTTTCTGGAAGAAATAACTGCTTGTGTTGAAGCTGCGGTCTCGGGGACCTTAGTGACAGTGTAGGTGGTGTCAGCAGGAACCTGGAGCCTTCTTTCTGCACAGAGATTGTTTTTCACATGTAGATTTGAGCTGTGCTTTCATGTGACTTCTGAAACTCCTTCCCTGGGAGGAGGAGCGTGGGTCAGTCAGACCTCCCTGGACAAAAATTGCCCCAGTGTTTGTCAGTGAGCTGAGGGCAGCTGGGGAGGAGAGGATGAGGAGGTTCCATCAGTGGCTCTGGCCTCAGAAATGGCCTCTGAGTGACCAGGTCCTGCCCCACAGGGGTTGTGCACACAGGTACTTCCAAGGGGGATGCCAGAGGATGGTGCCAGACTCTGCTCGGTGGTGCCAGTGACAGGACAAGGAGCAGTGGCCAGAAACTGGAACGCAAGGAGTTCCAGCTCCACATGGGAGGAACTTCTGTCCATGGAGGGTCACAGAGCCCTGGAACAGCTGCCCAGGGAGGATTTGGAGTCTGCTCTGGAGACCTTTCAAACCCACCTGCTCCACGTGACCCTGGCTGCACTGGAGGATCTCCAGAGGTCCCTTCCAGCCCCAACAGTTCTGGAATTCTCTCTGAATCTCCATCATTTTCTGGGATCCCAGTGTTTATCTGCATGGTTGGGATGCCAGGTACACTCACTGCTCCCAAAACTTGTGCAGCTGTGCCTTGAACACAACTGCTGAATGGATGCTGAAGTTCAGCATGTTGGACTCCGAGCTGTTGGAAGTGTCTGTCCCTTCAAGTCCAGATCACAGCGCTTGGGAAATGCTCCATTTTGTGGGAAATGCTCCATTTTATGGGAAATGCTCCTCACCCTGGTTATCTCCCGAACTTTGCCCAGGCGCTGATACGGAGGGTGCTGGCTCAGGAATCAAACCACCAGATCAGAACTGTGCCACGAAGCCTTGGCCCAGTGGCTGAGGCTCTGGTCCTGGGGACTGCCCTGCCCATCAGGTGGCTGCTGTGGGCACTGCTCAGCATTCCCTGGACTGTTCCTGGCACAGCTGCAGCAGCCGGAGCTCGCCCAGGGCCCCTGCCCTGTCTTTGCCACCGTGGGAGAACCACGTTGTCCCTTGGTGCTGCCTCAGCCTCCCCCCAGCTGAAATCACCAAGCGTGTGTTTGTTAATCCCCCAAATTAGCATTGGCAGGGGCTGCCCAGGGAGGTTTGGAGTCCCCATCCCTGGAGGTGTCCCAGGAAGGCCTGGAGGTGGCACTGAGCACTCTGAGCTGGGGACAAGGTGGGGATTGGTCCCAAGTTGGACTTGATGGTCCTGGAGGGCTTTTCCATGGTCACTGAGTTTCTCAGGTGTGGCTGTGTGTGCCATTATCCCTTCCTGGGAACCTGAAGGAGTATGTGGTGCCTCTGAAGGAAGGGTAGGTGGAAACGGGTTGGTTTGAGCTGTTGGGGATTTAACTTCAGTCCCTTGAGTCCCCTTTCCCTCCAGGCCCCCAGGCAGGCACCTCTAACTAATGGTTTTAAGCTCACCCACCTTAGTTCCTCCCTCGGAGGAGCTGTCACCTTCGCTTTACAGACAAGTTGAAATTTATTTGCAGAGATTAGTACAAAATTCATGACTGGCAGTTTGTGTCCAGGTTAGTATTTAAATACCTGCAGCAGATGGAGTGAGGGACCTGGAACTTGGGGTCGATGTGGAGCTCTTGGGGAGGCCCTGTGTGTCACTGTTGAACAAGGAAGAGACATTTGGAAATCCCTCCCAGGCACATCCATGAGATGGGACCTCAGCTCCGTGTCTGCTGCGTGGTACCCGGGCCTTTCCCACCTCCTGATTACTTGTATTTTAACTCCAGGTGTGGTGTGGAACACCACTTCTTGTTTTTTCCATCTATCAAACATGAACAGGGCTGCTTGAGGAGCAGCAGCCTCGGGGAACTCCTGCTGTATTGATACTCTGCTTCCTTACAGCCCTGTGGCTTCCCAGACCTAAATGTGTGGATAGAATCTGTATTTTTTAGAATAAAAAAGTCGTATTCAGCTGATAAAAGGATTTACATCTGCAAGTATCCAGTGTATGATAGCAAGGTAATGGACTTCTCCGTGTTGGAGGGAATAAGGTGGAAGAAAGGAGATCTCAAGGATCTGTCTCCTTGGTCACTTCATATTTTTAACATTTTTTAATATTGCTGCCAAGTGCTCTTAAAGAATTCTTGGCAGCAGCATTGCCTTTTGTAGTGACTTAGCTCAGGTGCTCATTTGGGATTTTTAATACAAATCTCAAAAATGGTCGTGGAGAAGGTTTCAGGTGAGGCTTGCAGTGAGGCAGCTTTGGTGTCCTACATTTGCTGTGCATCCCTGAAAGGGCCAGTGGCAGAGACCTCAGCTGCTCACAGCTCCTCTGCTGCTTGGAAGGGCAACGGGAGCACTTCAGAAAGGATTTTCCAGTTAGGAAGGTCTCCTTCACTCCTGGAGTTCTGAGCCCTGCAGTTGGGAATGTTGTTCATCTCTGAATTGGTTGGTGCTGCAAGGGCAGTGTGAGATGGGTTTGGGAAGCTCCAGTGGCAGGAGGGTCCCCAAATTCTTCCAGCAGTGGAGATGTGGATGAATTCCCAGCACGTGGCCTTTCCCAGCCACCAGGTCAGGCTGGATAACAACGGCGTCCTATTGTCTGGGGGGGATTAAACTTGGGATTTGGGGGCATAGAAGCCAGGGTACTGGATTTGTCACCAAAATGAATATTCAGCGAGTCCCCTGATGGGCTGGTCAGGGCTGGTTTGCATAAATCAGATCTCCCTGTACCCTGCTGGGGATGTGTGACAGCGACTGAGGCACACGAATGCATCCAGGAGGGGAATGTAGGTCACCCCAGGAGCTGCTGTCTCGCAGGACTGTCATCTGCTTCGTTAAGAATAGATTAATTGGGAGGAGACGATCTGGCACCAGTGCTGCTGGTGCTGCTGCTCCTGTCCCGTGTCCTGCCTTACATCACCAGCTCTGGAATTTCTCTGGATTGGTGTGGGATTGGGGAAACTCGGCCTGGAAGGGCAGTTTTATAAACTGCTGGGAAATGGGGGATTCAGGCAGAGCCAGGGGTCACTAAGAGGGGCTGGTAGAGGTTGAGCAGCCTCTTGGCAAGGAAATACACTTGGGTTTAAGGATCTCTAATTTAGCAAATTTTGTGTTAAAAGCTAAAGTGCTTTGTTTGGATTTTGGGAATCTACTGCATTCCTAAAAATAGATGCTGGAATTAAATGAGATTTTTGTGAGATACACATACTGATGCTGGCAAATGTCACTGGATAAGAGTCTGTAACTTACCTTTACAGAGTGAGATCTGGTCATAATTCCTGTTCTTGATACCTACTCTACAAAATAACAATTTTCAGGATACTGCAGGTCCCGTGGATGCCCAGCAGTTGGATACAGCTATTCCCATGGGAGTTTCTCTGCTGTTACTATGAAAAGCAGTTCTGTGTAGCTGTTGCCGTCATGGTGTGGATGGATGGAGGCTGCTAACCTTGGGATAAAGCAGGGCAAGTTTAGCCAGGTGATGGTTCAGGGAGGAAGAGCAAAGGGTGGTTTGGTGAGTGGGTGATGAGAGAGCTTTTAGGGAAGGAGAGGCCTTTGGGTCAGGGACTGGGGGTGGGAGGGTTGGCACCAGGGACTGGATGTGTGGGAAAAAGCTGTTAACACTGCTCGTGTCATCAGTTGTGGCTGGAACTGGAATTAAAGTAATTAAATCGCTTGACTCTGTTCCCATGGTCCTGCCAAGCCCAGCTTGATCCAAACCAGGCTCCCAGGCAGGACCTTCACCTTCAGGGGGGAGTTTCTCTTACCCACTCGTGGAGCTTTCTTAGACCACTGGGATGGTTGGCCTCGGTGATCTTAGAGGTCTTTTCCAGCATGGACGATTCCATGATTGTGTTCTGTAAACAAGCCAAGTGCACATTTGTTGAGGTTTCAGCTGGGCTGATGCTTTACTTCATGCAAGGCATGTGGTAACTTCATTCAGATGCAGCTTCAGGTGCTCTGTCAGTGCTGAGCTGTCATGACTTGAAACCTTGCAGAGCAGGACGAGTGAGTTTCTGCTGCAGCTCTGGTTTGCACACTCTGCACTGGGAAAAACTTCCTGCAGAGAAGGTGAAACACCTGAATTCACTGAATTTCTGCTTTCGTAACACATAAATCCATCGTTTACTCATACCTTGAGTTCTTTGTTACACTCCTGGTCGCGAGATGTCAGGAATGATGGAACTGAAGGTGTGGAAGAGGAGAGCAAAGACAGCCAGGAGGGCATTCCAGTGTCACTGTGCTGACTGATACTCTCTGGGTTGTTCCCAGGGCTGCTCCTGCTTCTCCCCGTGGCTGTGGGAGCCCAGGGTCTCTGGGAGTCCTGCCCTGCCTCTGTTCCTTTCCTGGGGCCTCTTTGCTCCCTGTGCCGAGCTCTGCTCCCGCTCCGGGCACTGGGCTCTGTGTCCCAACAAGTCAGGCAGGTACTTCCTATCCTGCCCATGGAATCCTGAATCACTGCAGCTTGGGAGGCTGAGGGAACTCCTCTGGCAGTTTGTACCACGAACTGGAGCCCTTCTGGGCAACGTTTGTTGTGGGTCAGAGCGGTGTGGGTGTAGTTGAGAGGGCTGGGAGTGAGCAGCGTGGCCCAGCAGATGCACCGAGCTGTGCTGCCCTGCACGCTGGGGCCCTGCATTATTGATAACCTGGATTGCAGCGCTTTGTGTGGGCTTGTCTCAGGCCAGCAGCAGCACTTGGGTTGTCTGATCCAGGTGTTGAGGGGGGGATTCCTCTTTGGTCCTCTGCTCTCCGTGGCTGGCTGGGTTATACGGGCAGAGAGTGCCAGGACAAGGGGGAATGGCTTCCCACGGGCAGAGGACAGGGGTATTGGGAAGGAATCCCAATATTCCCCTTGGGAAGGCCCCAGCACAAGGTTCCCAGAGCAGCTGTGGCTGGCCCTGGATCCCTGGCAGTGTCCAGGGCCAGGCTGGAGGGACTTGGAGCACCCTGGGGTAGTGGAAGCTGTCCCTGCCCACGGCACGGAGAGGGATAAGATGGGTTTTAATGTCCCTTCCCTCCCAAACCATTCTGGGATTTGATGAGTGCTATTTTTTCTATTTCCTCAAAGAATTCCTTGCCACATGTAAGTGTAGGAAAGATCCATGCAGGGGTGGGTGCTCTCCCAGGGTTGTGTGTGGGGAGCAGGGGATGTGTGTGCTGGGATGTCTCTGTACACACACCACCAGGTGAGCTGCATGTGCAGGAGCTCTCCCGTGAAGGAGGAGGAGCAGCTGCTGGATTTACTGAGCTACTCTGCTGTTTACTCTGGGGATTAAGTGTGTTTGAGCTCCGAGAGCAAGGTGTGTGCAGGGCTCTGGAGTTTGGGCATCCTCCTGCAAAGGCACGAGCAGAATTAGTGCTGCCTGCTGGGTTTGAAGCAGGAGCACTGTGTGTTTGCAGCTTGTCAGACCCAGAGCATCCATAGGCTTCTTGTTTTGATTCCATCCCTGGGTTTTTGTTGCTGATCAGGCTGCCTTTCCCTCTTCCCACTGTCCTTCCCGTGTGCCTGACCATGCCACACGTGATCAGGACTGAACACAAGGAAGAGTTCAGCAGTGCAATCCCTCACTCCTGATGAATAAATGTTTTGTTAGGAGGAGTAGCCATGGTCTGAAATGTCAATTCCTTACCTGGATCTGGAAGTTCCTGGTACTGTTTGAAAGAAGCCAAGTGGTCCCAAGCTTTCAGGTGTCCTCATCGCCATCTCTCTGATAATTTCATCATCAGGGAGTGAGTTCTGAGACTTTGCCTAGTGACCCCTTGTGCTGTTTTATTGAAGCTTTCTCCTGAGAAGGAAGAATTCCCAAAGCACTGATGGTCAGATCCTCCTGTTAGAGAAGTTGATGGGGCAGGAGGAGGACAGACTGGGTTCCAGCTCCCTTGGGTGCCCTGTTCTGGTGGTTCCTCCCCTTGTGGTTGGGCGCTGTGCCGGCTGCCAGAGGTGGCAAAGCTGGATTGCAGGAGGAATTGCCATGAGTGCCAAGGCTTGTCCCAGCCAGCCTAAAGCTTCCCACTCCTTCCCACATAGCTGAGTTTGGCTCCCTGATAAAACTCAGGCTTTCACTCAAGCCTTAGCCAAAGGATGAGGCCGGGAATAGCTTCAGTTTCTCTTTCCTAAATATCCTTATCAGAGAGCTGGGATGCTTACAAGTGGCCCTTAGTGATGGAGGCCTGTTCCTTTTGTGTCTCCTATGGACAAGGGAAAGGAGACACCCCAAGGAGCTGAGAGGGGCTGCAGGAATTGGAGCTGGGCAGTGTGATCAGGGAATATCCCAGGTGGCTCCAAACCCCATCCAGCCTGGCCTGGAACACCTCCCTACACCAATCCAGCTCTAGCAAGTGCTTTAATAGCCACAGGAAGGTAAAAACCTTGTCTTTACTGCCTCACTTTTTGGAAATTCCTGCGTTGAGTGAAGAAAGTGCCTGGGCAGACAGAAGGAAACTGCTGCTGTCTTCACTGAATTAACAACTCTCCCATTCACAAAGTGTGAAGGAACGAGGCCTTGGGACTCTCAGCAATCCCGGGAGCACAGGCTGTGCCATACCTGGAGTCAGTGTGGAGCTGGGATCCTCCAGGTGTGCTTAGAGCTTACACAGGGCCCAGGAAACAGCCCCGAAATACCTGTATTTAAATAACAAAAATGCAATAAAGGAGAACTGACAACAGCAGGAAAATGCTGCAATAATTAAGCCTGGGAGCTTTTAAAATTGCCAAATTAACTTGGGGGTGGAAAGCTTTGTCTGGTCTTTCTAAACACAGCTATTTCATTCTGAGGTCCCCCGAGTGTCGAGGGAGATGTATTAACCTTGGTGCAGAATCCCAGGATCCCTGGCTTGGGAAAAAACCCCCAAGGCCATTGAGTCCAACCTGTGCCCGATGCCCACCTTGTCCCCAGCCCAGAGCACTGAGTGCCACCTCCAGGCCTTCCTGGGACACCTCCAGGGCTGGGACTCCACCGTGGGCAGCCCCTTCCAAGGCCTGACCACCCTTTCCAGGAAGAAATTCCTCCTAAATCCTCCAAGCCCTCTCAGCAACAAACTTTCCAAATAAATCCAGTCCAGAACTCTGAACTCTTTCAAGACAATGCAGCTCTTGCAAAGAAGCTTTAGTGCTTCAGAGTGTCATTTACTTAGAGCAGGCAGCCGTTAACCTTGGTTATCAGTTAAGATAATTATTAATTATTTCGTAAGAAAGCTCCAGCAGTAAATCCACTTTCTCTTTCCAAGGAAAGCCCAGCACAAGTGCGTCAGGCAAGAGCTGAGGGTTCTGCTTTTAATTAAGCTCTTAATGATCTCAGTTACTACTTAAGTCTTTCAAAACATTTCTTCTGCGAGGGATTCAAACCTGCACAGTGTGGATGAACACCATCCCAAACCACACTCTACATTTTAAGTGCCAACACTGCTTTCCAGAGGTTTTCTAGGAGCTGTTTTCTCCCTCCTTCGCCCATCAGCACAGAACAAGGTCTCAGTGTTGGTTTTTCCAGCTGTTGTCCCCAGCGCTGGGCACTGGGACTTTGTTGGGACAACGATTTCAGGTGGTGTGAGAGGTTTTGGAAGCACAAGCTCAGACAGGAGAGTTTATTTTGGAGGGGCAACAGCAAGTGCCAGGCCAGGGGCTCTCTGTGCCTGGGACACTGGCACTGCTGGATTCCAGCTCTGTGGATACCTGTGGAAGAACACGTGGATTACACAAACACACACCTGTCAGGGAAAACCTTGACTCCTCATCTTATTAAAAAATAAAACCCAGACAAAAACTAAACTCTGTTTTGGTGGTACAGTGACTTCATTTATAGCTGAGAGATTGACAGATTAGATAATCCAGCAATAATCCCCATCCTTGGAAGTGTCCAAGGCCAGATTGGACGGGGCTTGGAGCAACCGGGGGTAATGGAAGGTGTCCCTGTCCCGTCCAGTGGCACTGGATGGGCTTTAAAGTCCCAGCCCAAACCATTCCATGATGTTATAGTTGGGTGAGACTCTTGGAGAAGGTGCTGTGGCTCTGGCTGAGGACTTCACCTTCCTCAGGGTGACACAGCACTGGGAGGGGCACAGCTGGGCATGGCCATCCAGACCCCTCCTGGTGCTCCTCAGGAGATGGGGCTGTGCCCTGAGTTCTGCCACGGGAACTCAGGTCTAGAGAGCTGTTCTCTGAGTACACACTTAAAGATCCTGCCCTTTGTCAGAGCCTGGGGCACAGAGCTGGGCAGCTTGAACACACGAGATGTGAATTACGGAGTCAGTGAGGCTGGAAAAGCCCTCTCAGACCATCAGGTCTGACCATGCCCAGCGCCGCCAGGGCCACACTGCCCCCTGTCCCCAGTGCCACATCCACAGGGCTTTTCAGTCCCTCCAGGGATGGGAAATCCACCTCTGCCCTGGGCAGCTGTGCCAGGGCTGGACAGCCCTTTCCATGCAGGAATTGTTCCCAGTATCCAACCTGGCCCTGCCCTGGCCCAGCCTGAGGCCGTTTCCCCTTGTCCTGTCCCTGTTCCCTGCCAGCACAGCCCGACCCCCCCGGCTGCCCCCTCCTGTCAGGGACTTGTGCAGAGCCACCAGGGCCCCCCGGAGCCTCCTTTTCTCCAGGCTGAGCCCCTTCCCCAGCTCCCTCAGCCGCTCCTGGGGCTCCAGCCCCTTCCCAGCTCCTTTGCCCCGATGAACCCGAGGCTGAATTTGTGCACGTTTCCTTTCCTTCCCCGAGCTGAGCACACGTGGTGCTGCTGCAGTGTGTGCACAGCAATTATTAATGAATTACAGACAAAATGCAGTTGTTTCTCTGCTGCTCTTGGCCTGAGCTGGGTGGGACGTGCCGTGTTGGGTGGGATATCCCTGCCGGGTGGGATGTGCCTGCAGGATGGGGTGGGATGTGCCTGCGGGGTGCCTGTCAGGCTCCAGCCCCCAGCCGTGCCCTCCTCCTGCCCTACATTCCGCTTCCTCCCGCCCAGCGTCCTCCCCGTGCTCAATGGGGGCTTTGTTTGGAAGGAATGCAAACAAAATTCGGGCTGTGTGAAAAGGGCCAGCTCATCATTTGTAGCTCTGCAGTGGACTGGAAAATAACTTTTTCTCCTTCCCTCTCGTATGGATGGCCATGGGTCTGTCACTTGTCAAGAACAGTCACTTTGTGATTTAGTGGCAGAGGAGGGATCTTGGCAGGCCCTTGGCAGGGGCTTGGGAAGGTGTAAAGTCGTATGGAAGTGATTATGGACTTAAAACTGTTCTGCTGATGCAGGTCCTGGCTCTTCATTAACATCTTACGTCTGAGAGAGCTGGAAACACAAATCCCCTGAGCCTACAGTTCTGTATCCACCAGGACACTGAGGGTTTAAACCTGCACAGGTACACGTGGAGTTGTGGGCAATATTCCCCGTGGATCTGGGACGGAGGGGCCTGGCTTCAGTGTCCAGTGTGAGCTGGCAGCCCCTGGAGCTGCTCCTGGGCCGTGTTTGCCGTGGCTGGGCAGAGGAGACTCAGCCCTGGTGTGAGGGCAGTGTTTGCTCTGCCCTGGGATCGACTGCTGGGGCTCCTTGGAGCCTTGGTACCCCCAGAAACCCCATAAACGCTTCTGTCCTTTCTAAAGCTGAGTTCAGGTTTGTCACACTGGGGCCCATGGAATCACTGAATCCCAGACTGATTTGGG
>VYXC01000310.1:259844-272278 GCA_013397175.1 Platysteira castanea
TGGACTGGCTCTGGCAGCTCCAGGTCCTTGTGCTGTTGTTCCCCAGGGCTGGGGCAGCTCTGCAGGTGGGGTCTCACCTGAGCACAGGGGCAGAATCCTCCCTCCCCTGCTGCCCACACTGGGTGATCAGCCCAGGGCGTGGGAGGTTTTGGGCTCTCCTGTCCAGCCTCTCACCCACCAACACCCCCAGGCTGCTCTAAGCAGCAGGTGGAAGACTGGGAATTGGAAGGAAGAGCAGAAGTGAGCTGGGACCCGGGAGGATGTGCCTGTTGTAGTGTGAGCTGAAGAGTAGCAAACATTTCCTTATCTTAACTGGAACATACGGAATTTATAAGGTTTTTGTAAGCCTGGCTGTGCTCTTCCAGGTTTTCCCGTGAATTCCAGCTTGCCCTGCTGAAGATGATAAATATGACACTTAATGAGGGAGTAATTTCGTGCTCATCTTTAATTCATGAGCTCTGTCATTATCCCCCTGTGATGACGAGATGTCTGCTCTTCAGCCAGTCAGGTTTTATACCCGTTACCCTCTTCAGCTCTTTCCTGAACCGAATTTTCCTGGAAACCTCCCCATATCTGAACCCTGTTTTCTGGGAAGCCTTTGTGTTTCTGCCTTTTATTGTCAGCAGCCTTGGTCTGAACAGACACCACAGCCACGCATGAGTCTCCTGTTCCCAGTCTGATGAAACTCCCTTGGAAGTATTTCCAGGGAAATACATTGCTGTGTGTAACAACCTTCCTGTTCTGGAGACTGAGCTGGTATCATACTGGAATGGGAGCTGAATGTAACATGGGATTAGAGATTTATTTTATCCCCAAGTACTAGAGTTGGCTAAATCCCCCACAGTGCAGAGAAGAGTTAACTTGCTTGGCTGGGTTAATCATTTACTTTATCTTAACGCATAGAAAGTGGCTCTCAAACATCCTGCTGCAGCTGGGCACAGCCCAGAAGGAGCTGTCACCATATAAAATATTTTGTTTCTCATATTTGGTGGTCATTTGTTTGGTTGTGTTGCTGGGGACGCAACATGGCAGCAAACATTCCCTGAAATGCTGGAAAACTCCAGGGTTGGGTGGATTTGGGGCAGGTTTGTATCTTGGCAATCAATTCTTCGGCAGGTTTGTGTTTCCAGTCACGTTTGTGTGACAGTTAATACTTTGATTCAGAAATGCAGTGTAATGGGAGGGATGCAGCAGTGCTGGGGCTGCCTGGAGAGCAGAGGAGCTCTGACCTGAGCTGGGCAGGAGGTCCCAGGCTGCCGTCCTGGCCTTAATGCACAGCCTTGGCCTTAAGTCACTGCAGGGCTTTAAATCCCAGAATTCTGGTTGGAAAAGCCCTCCCGGCCCATCAAATCCAAGCTGTGCCCCATCCCCACCTTGTCCCCAGCCCAGAGCACCGAGTGCCACCTCCAGGCCTTCCTGGGACACCTCCAGGGATGTCCCTGCAGTGCCCAGCCCAGGACTGGGGGTTCCAGCTCTCAGCCCATGAGCTCCGTGTGCTGCGTGTTGGCTGAAAGGAGTTCAAAGCAGAGCTGCCATGCAAAGTTATTGTGTAATAGTGCATTTCATAAATTCTGTTTAATCTTTCTTGGTATAAAATGACCTTGTAGATTTGGGAGGGAAGTTTGGGCTTGCAGCTGCTGCCTTTTAAAAAGTCTAAATATAAACAGGTTTTTGGAAAGCATGAGGAATGATCAGTGGTGTTCTGTGGTTGGAATTGAAAGTCAGAACGGTGGCATCTAATTAGTGTCAGAGCAGTTTGAGAGGATGGTTTGGAGTGTTCCTGCTGCTCTGGTGTAGCCTCTGCTGGTAATTCTTGTAGGCAGCTTTGGGAAGAGAAGGTTGAATCCTGGAGCATTTCTGGGCCCCTCCTGACAGGAGAGCCCTGCAGGGGCTGGAGCGTGTCCAGGGCAGGGAACGGAGCTGGGAAGGGGCGGGAGCCCCAGGAGCGGCTGAGGGGGCTGGGGAAGGGGCTCAGCCTGGAGAAAAGGAGGCTCCGGGGGGCCCTGGTGGCTCTGCACACGTCCCTGACAGGAGGGGGCAGCCGGGGGGGTCAGGCTGTGCTGGCAGGGAACAGGGACAGGACAAGGGGAAACGGCCTCAGGCTGGGCCAGGGCAGGCTCAGGTTGGACATCAGGAGGAATTTGTGCCTGGAAGGGGTGCTCAGGGCTTGGCAGGGGCTGCCCAGGGAGGTTTGGAGTGCCCATCCCTGGAGGAGTTTAAGAGCTCTGTGGATGTGGCACTTGGGGACTTTCTGTCTTAGTTGGTATTGAAAGTAAAAACCTTTTTCATGCTCTGTGGGGAGGATCTGTGCTTGGCTGAGTTCTCAGAGTCCTGGTGACACTTCTGCCAGGCCTGGCTTTGGCTGTCCCATACCCAAAGCTGAAGCAGGGGTGTGTCTGGATAAGGAGACTGAGCTCTGATAATTCACCTTTTCTTGCTGGTTAAAGCAATGGGTGCCATGAACCCTTCTGCATCCCTGTGGAAGCCCAGGGTGTCTGTAGACCCTGTCTGTGCTGGGGAGAGGTGGGGCAGGGCAGCCCACAGCTCCCTGGAACAGCTCCCCAGGGAATGGGCACAGCCCAAGGCTGCCAGAGCTCCAGGAGCCTTTGGACAATGCTCTCAGGCACAGGGTGCATTTTTAGGGCATCTGTGCAGGGCCAGGGGTTGGACTGGATGATCCTTGTGGCTCCCTCCTGCTCAGGGTGCTCCAGGGGAAGGAGCCCAGTGCAGACCCCTGAGGCCCTGGCTGTGCTGCTCTCCCAGCTCCTCTCCCATTCCAGGTCCCTGCACATCCCAGCTTTACCTGGCAGTTCAGTGAATGGAGAAAAAAGCTGCTCCATTCAGGGTTGATGTGGAATCGATTTTTTTTTTAATAAATAAACACTAATTACTTATTTATGTGTTTGTTTATTTTAGGGATAGACTTCAAGATTAAAACTGTTGAATTACAAGGAAAGAAGATCAAGCTACAGATCTGGTGAGTAATACACATCTTCCTACAGCAGCAGGTGTTCCTGGGGAGAGTTTGCCCTTCCTGAATTCCGTTCAGGGATCCAGGTTTGCAGCTGTGTTCTGTGTTTCCACAGTGGTAGCACTCCATGTGTGTGTCTGGAGCAGTAGCAGTGTCTGTAACCACTGGGACTGGCTGCTCCCTCGGACAGGCTGCTGGCAAACCTCCTGTTGGGCAGGAGAGGATGCTCACAGGCTGTGATTTAGTGGGAAGTGGTTTAAAACTGGAATTTTTAAATTAGGAGTTGCCTCCAGTCTGTGACTATAAATTGACTCGTAGCCTTGCTTTGTGTCAGCAAGAAAATGCAATCCAGGGCTGCACTTGGGCTGGAATTTTCCATGCAGAGAGGTTCTCAGCTGGCTGGAACACGGCTGCTCTGTGGGCATGTCTGACAAGAGGCAAAGCCTCAGCTCCTTCCTGTGAGCTTCTGTGCATTTAACCAGAGGCTTTTCACCAGGTCAGCTCAGGGGAGCCGGTGGCTTTTCCTGGTCTGTGGGTCTGGCTGGGCTCCCTGCTCAGCACCTGCATTCTGCAGCTTCACTGAGAGCTCTGAGCTGGGGTTTGTCCTTTTTGTGCCACTCATAACAACCCTTAGGGCTTCATAACGTTTCTGTAGCTCCAGGTGGGGTGTTCCTGTTGGAGGGGCACTGGTCATTCCAGGGTGATCGTGGGTGATTATCCTTCCTAACCAGTGCATCTGCAGTCCTCTTGTCACCAGCACCCTGGGGAAGTGTTAGAACTGCCAGAGAGTGGGTCTGGATGGGATATTGGGAAGGAATTGTTCCCTGGGAGGGTGGGCAGGCCCTGGCACAGGGTGCCCAGAGCAGCTGTGGCTGCCCCTGGATCCCTGGCAGTGCCCAAGGCCAGGCTGGACATTGGGGCTGGGAGCAGCCTGGGACAGTGGGAGGTGTCCCTGCCATGGCAGGGCAAACAGGGTGAGCTTTAAGGTCCTTTCCAACCCAAACCATTCCATCACTCCGTGATTAAACTTAAAAAGAAAATCATCATGAAATGTAAAAAAATAGAAAATATGGAAAAATGAGGATGTATAATGCA
Source organism: Platysteira castanea (assembly GCA_013397175.1). Taxonomy (NCBI): domain Eukaryota; kingdom Metazoa; phylum Chordata; class Aves; order Passeriformes; genus Platysteira; species Platysteira castanea. The sequence goes on from VYXC01000310.1 coordinate 263,911, forward strand.
GATATAAAGAGCAAGCTGCAATGAAGCTGTGCAGATTGTGGGGTTTAGTGCCTTAGGGAAGTGGAGTTGGGTGAGCTGAGATTTATACAATGGCAACTTTTAAATGTCACAAAATTGAGAAGTTGTGGCCTGAATCTGCTGCTTGTTCCTACCAGGTTCAAATTGCACATTTGAAATGAAACTTGGAAAGCAGAAAATGAAGCTCCTACAGAAAAAAAAAATTCAAATAAATAAAATCTCAGCGTTGTGTTTCGAACTTTTCCTGTAACAGGAGTTTTGCCCAGCAGTGGCTCAGTGTCTTGTGCAGATGTTTTGTGCAGTGCACCTCTGTTTTCCCACTGCTTCCAGCCTTTGAACTCACCCCACACTGCAGGAGCTGTGTAAGATTCCCAGAACAATCCAAGGCAGCAGCTGAGTGAGCAGGGAATGGATTTAGGGGAACGTTTCCCACGTAAACCTGAGGCTGCTCTGGGATCTTTCCTTGCTCCAGAGTATGAATCTGGTCTTATTAAACCTCATGAGATTCCCGTGGGCCACTTCTGGAGCTTGTCCAAGTCCCTCTGGACAGCCCTGTCCTTCAGGTGTGACAACCACACCACCCCACACAGCAGGGCAGCTCCTCACCTCTTCCTGGGCATGGAAAAAGCACCCTTGTGACAGTCTCACAGCCGTGCCCTGCCCTCTGACATTCATATTTAGGAGTAAAGCAAGAACACAGAGGTCAGGCTGAATTAAACCCTGCCTGAGGTGAGAAGCAACTCGATACTCAGCAGCTTTAAAGCTGGGGGTGCTGCTCTGCAAGGATCTGGGATTGGAGCGTTCTCCTGCTGCTCCCAGTGTAAATGTGCCTGCGAGGAGCAGGGGGACACGGCCCTGGGGACTGGCCTTCCAAAGGAATGAGCTTGTCCGGGGCAGATCCATCAGGAGAACCTCTGGGTCTCAGATTCTGGGTGGAAGCACGTCCAGGAACTGAAGATCTTCTTGGCTGGGTTGTTGTGCAACTCCTCTGTGGGAGAATCGCTGCTGGGACCTTCACCAATGATGGATCTAGTCCAGGATCTGGGAGAAAGGAATGAATACACGTTTGGGAGTGGAAACACTCAGAGAGGGTGGGACCTGCAGGGGTTTACAGTGCTGGATGCCTTGGTGCAGAGAAGGAGTGAGGGACCAGGGTGAGACATCCAGGAAAAGATGGTGCTGGCTGTGGGAAAATACTGACGGACTTCAGAGGAACAGGGTAATAGAGCTAAAAATTGAGTGGTATCACACATTCAGGAACTCAAATAGAGTTGCTTTCAAATGGAAACCAAAAGGCTTTGGCATCCTCGAGTTCCCAGAAGTCATTAACAGAGTGTAGCCATTGAGGAATGAAGTGGGATTTCCCTGGTGGTGCAGGCAGGAGGGGAGTGTGTCAGTCCCACAGAACACAGGTTTGATCAGCACTGCCTGGGGAGAAAGGGGCTGGCTTAGGAGGAACAGCTGGAAAGATGAGGGGTCTTCAGGATGTAGAGCACATCTTTAAAACCCTGGATGACCTGAACAGGTAGGGAGGGTCTGATAGAAGTCATTGCCTTCTCCAACATCAGGACATCAGTTCTGGCCTGAGGCTGGAAAGTGGCACGTGGAAAACACCAGGAAATGAAGTTTTGCTGGAAAACTCCTCATGGGACATAATGGTAGCTGCAGGTGTCCATGGATGGGTTCACAAGGGATTTCACAAAACAACAGTCTGGTTTGGACTCTGAAATCCACAGAGGTGATCTCTGGTTCCAGAATTCCTTAACCACTGGGAAATGGAAGCTGGACAACCCTGGCCTGCCCGGGTACAGCTCTGAGGTGCTTGGCAGGAGGCACAAAAAGCAGAGCTGGGTTTGTCATCCAGGCAAAGCACAGGCTCAAAGGAACGTTACTGTCAGCTAAAAATCTAATTTTTTCTTTTTTTCCTACTTAGCTGCTCCTCCAACTCTCCTGTGTTTAATGACATTTGTGTGTCAGCCTGTTTCCCTACAGTCTTCCTGACTGATTCCAAATTTAGGAACAGCGTTGTGTTTTTAGCGTGCAGCTCCTCCCTGTGTGGAGGACTATTAAATAACATTCTTCTCTCAGTGCATCTCTGCTGGCAGCACATTTACATGGCCAGAGAAGCATCCTCAGGATCCTGGTTAATTCAGCAGTGAGCTCGTGTCACAGATGATCCCCTGTCCTGGAACGAGCGTGCAGGTGGCAGCAGTGTGGTGTAGCTGTCCCGAGTCACTCCAGGTGTGGAAATTCCCTGTGAGGTGCAGGGTCTGGCATTTAATGGGCTTGGTGGTGACCAGCCAGAGCTGCACACAGCTCCACTCCCCGGGTGCCATCAGCCTCATTAATTTTGCAATTACCCCAGGAATGTCTAGAAGTTAATTCTGTTGGCTGAGGGCTTTTGAGACTCGAGGTGGACGATGTTCCTCTGGCATGTCAGTCCTATAAAACAATTGGATAATTCTCTCGTTATGGATTATTTTTCTTTCCTGGCTGAGTAGTATTCAGAAAAACTGAAATTTGCCAGTCACCAAGTACCTTACAGAGCACAGAGTCCCAGGATCACTGAGGTGGGAAAAGCCCTCCCAGCCCATGGAGTCCAAGCTGTGCTTGATCCCCACCTTGTCCCCAGCCCAGGGCACTCAGTGCCACATCCAGGCCTTCCTGGGACACCTCCCTGGATGGGGACTCCAAACCTCCCTGGGCAGCTGTGCCAGGGCCTGACCACCCTTTCCATGGCTCCAGCCTGTCCAGATCCCTCTGCAGAGCCCTCCAGCACATCCTCACAGCCCGTGAGAGGACTGAGGATACCCTCAGTGCCGTGTCCAGAGCATCCCTGGAGGTGCTGAGCAGGGCTGGCCCAGCCCTGAGCCCGCTGGTGCCCGTTCCCAGCTCCATGTGCTCCATCCCCAGCTCTCCCTGGGCCCGGGTTTATCCCAGCCAGGAGTGCTGAGCCATGGGTGGCACAGGGACACTTCTCCTTTTGGGAAGGGAAGTCCTCAGCCCTGTCACTGCAGCTCCTGGTGTTCCCAGTCTCTCCAGTGCAGCACTGGGCTGCACGGTTCTGCAGATGTAACAAGAAACAGTGCGACAGTAATAAAATTCTTGGGATTATTTTGCTAGCAATCACTTGCTTTAATATGTTGAAGACCTTCATTTTGAGCCACGTGGTCTGGGAGGATGCTTGCAAATCATCGGATCTAATCTCTTCTTGCTGCAGCCGTGTAAATCCTTCATCAATAAATCATAATACATTTCAAGGTTTCTTTAGTCTCTGCCAGGTCAGCCGGAAAGCTGTCCCAGAAATTCCTTTCTCTCCGGGTTAAACCTCTAATATGATACAGCTTATGCATATTTTAATGTTGGCATGAGAATAATTCAAATAGATTTTTCACTTCCCTTGAGCATCTCCTTTCCCCAGCCCCACAGGACAACCTCCTTTGTCCTCACCAAGCTGAACATCCGAGCTCTCCCTTTCCTCCCGTGCTTCGTTTTCCTTGGCTGTTTCAATAATCCTTGCCCACATTAAAGTGAGCTGGGAGAGCGAGCCAGCTTCCACACGTTTGTGCCTACACCCAGAGCTTCGGAGCCTGTTCCCACATCCCAGAGGTTTGAACAAAGGGATGGGGAGCCCGGGCAGCAAACAGGACCTGCGTGCTCCCACTGTCTGCTGCCGTTTGCCCAGGGTGGATCCAGCACTCGTGAGCACTCGAGAACCATAACTCATTTCCTCTGTTTGCCTCAGCCAGCTCTAATCTCCCCTCCATTAAGGGTTATCTCTGAATAATGAATGGGGAATCCATTAACAAGGGAAAAGGGCAGCTGTAGTATTTATTTAAAAAAAAAAAAAAGGGAAACACTCCAGGTTCTTTGCTTCTTCCCTCCCCAGCTTTCTTCTCTTCCATTAGCTGAGCTCCAGCTGCCAGAAAAAACAGTGGAGGAGTTAACCAGGCGAGTCAGTTGTAGGATGTGACAAGCAGTGAGTAGCAGCTCCGTGTTGCCAACGCCAAGTTGTGTAAAACCACTCAGAGTTGTTCCTGTGACAGCTGCTGGCCGTGGCAGGAGGGAGGAATCACAGATCCCAAATGTCTGTGGGGTTGGTAAGGCTTTTCCAGCACTGTCCTGCTGGGTAGGAGCAAGTGGGAGGAGTAACCTGGGGGAAGTGGGTACAGAGCTCGGGGGAGAGAAAATAATCAGGATGTGAGTGGAGATCTGTGGAGGTATTTTGCAGAAGTTTGTGCTGAGAGAAGGAAAGGATTCCTCTGCCTCTGGGATATGCTGGGAAAACCATCAATTAAAGGATTAAACCCCCAAATTACTTAATAGAATCCCAGAATGGTTTGGGTGGGAAGGGACCTCAAATCCCACCCCATTCCCATCCCCTGCCGTGGGCAGGGACACCTTCCACTGTCCCAGGGTGCTCCAAGCCCCATCCAGCCTGGCCTTGGGCACTGCCAGGGATCCAGGGGCAGCCACAGCTGCTCTGGGCACCCTGTGCCAGGGCCTGCCCACCCTCAGGGAAGAGTTAACAGCTGGGATCAGGGGATAGGCTGTGGGTCTTGTGTTGAAGATAAACCAGAAAAGGTGAAGCTGTAAAGTTTAAATCCTGTTGAGGAGAGGGTTATAATTCCAGCTGCTCTCAGCAGACTGGAGAAATGTCACTGGAAAAAGTCCTGTGAGATTCAGTGCAGCCAAATGCCAAGTCCTGGAGTTCAGTGTGGGCCATCAGTCCTCGAGTGTCAGAGCAGTGTGCTCATGGTGAGGCCAGGGAGTGGGATCAGTGAACAGGAATGCCTGGAAATACCCCAGTGTGGGGCTGGCGAGGCTCCAGCTGGAGTGCCCTGGGTTTTCCTGAGACGTGGGCAAATGGGAGGAGTGCAGAGGCAGTGGGAGCTGGGGCTGTACCTGAGCCCTTTGGCCACTGAGTGCTGGGGGAGGTCTCCAGCAGCACATCTGTCATTTTCGGGAGCAGGGTGGGGATCCCTGGGTGGTTTCTGGAGCTGGGGATGGACTCAGTTTCCTCCCGAGGCCACAGCTAGTGGTCCAGGCCTGTCAGGGCATCACAGAGGGAGCTCGGGTCTGGGACCTGCCTGGTTCCTCCTCCTCTGCTCCTTGCCCTCATCCTGGTGTCAGCAGCTCCAGGGCAGGTGGGGATCAGCTGCTGAGGGTGCTGGAGCAGCGCTCGGGGGCTGAGCTGAACAGAGCCGGCCGCGCTCTGGAGAAGGAAATTCACTGAGCTTTTCCCCTGCTTCTCAGGAACTCTTCCTCCTCGGCATCTTCAGATCTTGAGGCTTTCATTTACTCCCCATTTCCAGCTGATCCTTGGCCAGAAATGAGAGGTGTAAACCAGCTGTGTTGGCAGCTGTGGCCAGTGTTGGTTCTGCCGGAGGTGGCAGTGCTGGGGACAGCCGGGATTTCACTGCCCTCGGGGCCTGGGGGTGGCCAGGCCCTGCCAGGGCTTCACTGAGACCCCCGGAATGCCTGAGGGAAATGAGTTAAACCCCATCACCTTTCTGAGGGCACTGGATCGTGAGCCAGGAGCTCAGGGGGACACCGGGCCTTTCTGGAGGGGGTTGTGGAGTCTGTAACCTCAATGACTTGGAGACACCTTTGATTCTCCCTTGTCGTAGAATCACTGAATCCCAGAATGGTTTGGGTTGGAAGGGACCTTAAAGCCCATCCAGTGCCACCCCTGCCATGGCAGGGACACCTCCCACTGTCCCAGGCTGCTTCCAGCCCCAGTGTCCAGCCTGGCCTTGGGCACTGCCAGGGATCCAGGGGCAGCCACAGCTGCTCTGGGCACCCTGTGCCAGGGCCTGCCCACCCTCCCAGGGAACAATTCCTTGCTAATATCCCATCCAGCCCTGCCCTTTGGCAGTGGGAAGTCATCTCCCCTTGTCCTGTCCCTCCATTCCTTGTCCCCAGTCCCTCTCCAGCTCTTCTGGAGCCCCTTCAGGCCCTGGCAGGGGCTCTGAGCTCTCCCTGGATCCTTCTCTTCTCCAGGTGAGCACCCCCAGCTCCCCCAGCCTGGCTCCATCCCTCAGAGCACCTCCATGGCCTCCAAGAGCTCTGTGTCCTTCTTACATGAACAGTGTCACTGAAAACTGTCTGTAAACCTACAATCTCTTGGGTTTATGGCCTCTGAAAGACACTGCAGAATGTGCAGTTAATTCTTCATTTACGATTCTCAAATTAATTCTCAGTTAATTCTCAATATACAGCTAATTCCCACCTTACTGCCATGCGGGTTTGTTTAACCACATCTCAGCCATCCCACCAAAGATCCCAGAAGGGGATGGGAAAATCCAGGCTGTCACTGATGTTTTGTGATCAGTTTTCAGCATATGGCTTATATTCACCAACATTTAACAGCTCAGTTGATATTCCATAGGCTTTGATCAGAAATGTCAGGAGTATATGTTTGTAAGATCAAGGTAAAGCTTTATAAAATTAAGAACAAAATTCCTGCCAGTGGTAAGTCTGAGTTCCAGAGAATGTTGAGTGATTGTGGCTGCTGGCATGGGAAGGGGCCCCCTGGGCCATGGTGGGGCTGCTGGTGACAGGATAATTGGCTCCAGGCTCCTGGAGAAGCCCGTGCACCCCTGGGAGAGGTGCAGGGAGCACACACGGGTGGATCCCTCCTCTGGTTCCCTTGGAGCCGCGCTCTGACGGGGCCCTGGTGTTCCCACAGGGACACGGCGGGGCAGGAGCGGTTCCACACCATCACCACCTCCTACTACCGAGGGGCCATGGGCATCATGCTGGTGTACGACATCACCAACGCCAAGAGCTTCGAGAACATCAGCAAGTGGCTCAGGAACATCGACGAGGTGAGCGACAGATCCCAAACCGAGCGCTTGTGGTGACCCAGAGGATCCCCAGAACTCAGCTCTGCCCCGGCCTGGCAGAGGGGGGACACTCACCCAGGGCCTTGGGTGTCCTGTGTGCCCCCAGCTCTCACATCAGCTGTGCCAGCAGGGCTGGGACGTTAAACAGGAGCCTGTGGTGTCCTGAAATGTGTACACGAGCAAACTGTGCCTGTGAGAATGGTGGGAAGTGAGGAGCACACTGAGCACTGGAAGGGCAGGTCTGGGAGCAGCTCGCACACAGCGAGGGCAGAGGGGCAGCACAGCCAGGAGCAGCAGAGTAGCTACACTGGGTGTTACTACTCACAGCAGCTGTTCCCTGAGTGTGAGTGTGGAAATCCTCAAAGGTAATTAAACATCACCGTCTCCCCTCCCTCTCAGTCATGTCATGAAATATTTGGAGGTTTCTCATGGCTGGTGCGGGTAGCTTGGCTCCTGCTGCTGGGGATGTTTGGGTGGCTGATTGTTGCCCTTGGCAGAGGAGAACTGGGACAGGGAGGCTGGAAAATTTCAGGCAAGGCCAAGTGAAGCAGAAAAAAAGTGATGTGGAAGCATTAAGTGCCTGCATCCCCAAGAGTTCCTCCTCCAGGAGTTCTGAGATGGCAAGAGAGCACCACAACTGGTAGTTCTTGGCTTTGTTACGCTGTTCCCAAGTGGAATAAATGTTTGGATTTTCCTAGAAAGCACAGAGATGGGCCTGTGGAACTGGGCACAGGTGAGGGCTGTCAGGCACTGCTCACTGGAACACTTGAGGCTGCAGAAAGCACTGCAAAAATGGGACGTTGGGATTTGAACTTCCCAGCATGAAAAGTGGGACACAATCGTGCTTATGGAAAAGTGCTCAGGGTGGTGGGAACAGGAGAGGGGGTAAGGCAGCACAGGAAGAGACTCAGCAATAAGTTGAATCTAAACTTGAAACAGAGGCCTTTGGATTCTGCAGCTGCTTTGTTAAGAAACTCTGAGGTGTCCAGGTGAGTGATGGATGTCATTGGTGCCATCAGGGCTTTTGGTGCCCTCATGATTTCAGCGTGGGCCACACAAACTGGGCCGCTGATTTCAGGTGCGTTGTGGAGGCTGCTCAGGGACTGTGGCTGTAAAAGGACGTTTGACACCTTAGGAGGCTTTTCTGAATGTGGGAGATGGAACCTGATGAAAAATGATCCAGATCCCCCTCCAGAGAGGCCTGTGCTGCAGGGAATGGGCTGGACCTGGGCTTCCTCATCCCTGCCCAGGCTGGCACTGCATCCTCCTGCCCTGGCACCCTGCAGGAAACACCGACCCCTCCCCTCCCTGTTCCTTTGGAGCCCCTGCTCCACTCTCGGGCTTCTGTTTCCCTTCTCTCCCTCGTTCCTCTCTTTGGGTCCTGCCCCGTTTTCCTCCCCAGTCCCTCCTTCTCCCCCGGCTCATCCCTCACGTTGTGCAGTGGCAAAGTGGGGAGGAGAAAAGCATTAACCAGCTGTAGGAAGTCCTTAGGAGGCTGGGGT
>VYXC01000310.1:286195-306229 GCA_013397175.1 Platysteira castanea
CGGGGGGACCCCGCCGGCCGCCCCCCGGCCCAGCGGGGACAGCCCGGCCTGGCTGCCCCCCGCCGACCTCTCGGCGCTGTCGCTGGAGGAGGTGTCCAAGTGCCTGCGCTTCATCGGCCTCTCCGAGGACGTCGTGAGCTTCTTCGCCCGCGAGCGCATCGACGGCAGCATCTTCGTGCAGCTCAGCGAGGAGATCCTGGCCGACGACTTCCGCCTCACCAAGCTCCAGGTGAAGAAGATCATGCAGTTCATCAAGGGCTGGCGCCCCAAGATCTAGTGCCACGCCGGGGGCCCCCTGCACCGGGGGTCCCCAAGTCACCCGGACCGCGGCTCTGGGTGGCCCCGCTCCCGCCCCTCTCCGATGCTGCAGGTTCTCCTCCCCCACGGCCCAGCCCTCCCCCCTTCCCGTTTTAACACTGGACAGTAATTTTGGCCCCAGCGGGCTGGAAAACACTGGATTTTGCGTCGACTGGTTTAACTTAATCCTTGTGGATTAGCATAATAAATGTACGGGAGAGTAACGAGCCCCCAGAGAAGGCTCTTGCTCGGGTGGGAGGGGCAGGGGCCACTGGGGGGAGGATGGATGCTCTGAGGGGTCTCTCCCCTCCTCGCAGACCCTTCCCAGCTCTTGGGAAGGGATTTGTGCCCCCCTCCCAGGGCAGATGTTGCTGTTGGAGCTGTTCCTGGGGGGATCCCAGGGCCTGCAAGGAAGCCCCCTTGGCCTGAGGGATCCCCAGGCACAGCCCTGCAGGCAGCAGCATCCCAGACCCTGCTCCCAGAACAGGGGCAGGTCCCAGGAATGCTGAACGCCCTGGGGGGGCTGAAGGCTGGTTACCAGCCCCATGCCTCCCCCAGCACTCAGCAGAGGTAGGATGAGATGATGTCTTGGCCCAATTTTGGTCTGGGAGCTTTGAAAAAAGTGAGAGGTGACATGAAGAGCAGCAACATTCAGCTCCTGATCCAAGGCCTGCCAGGGTGCAGGAAAATGGCTGGAAGCTGGAAAGGAAGCCAGGGAGGGGGGGCCAGGCCAGTGACAGGTGCCCGGAGATTTAAAACCTTTTAGTTTAACTTGAGCTCTCCCCACGGGGGGCCCTTCTGGCCTTTGGCTGCTCGATCTGCAATTACAGGCGGGGCCATCTGCCAGGATCACCTGCCAGGATCACCCCTCGGCAGAGGGAGCTGGAGGCTCCTCACAGCCCCTGTGTGATGGCACAGGTGACAGGGCTTTGTCCTGCTGCTGCCATCCTGCCCCTCCATGGGTCCCGGCCTGCATGGACAGGACCCCAGGGCACTGCCTGAACCAGTCACTCCTGACTTGAGCCGTTCCCTCAGGCAGATGTGAGGAGAAGCAGGAGTCCAAACCCAGGAGATGGGGCTTTATTTTGGTGGATGTTTATGGAAAGGCAAGGCCTCGGCTCCAGCCACGTGCTGGATGCTACTGGCCAGACTGGGAGCTCCGGAGGCCGCGGCACGGAGGCGAAGGCAGCAGGAATTCCCTCCCCCAGCACGGACCTCCAGGCCCAGGCTGGCACGGGACGGACGTGCCCAACACACAGTGGCTGATAAGGCACTTGAAATGACTACAAGCCATGAGGCAACCTGCTGCCCCCCTCCTTCCTTCCTTCTTCCCTTCCTCCCCCGGGAGCTTTGGAGATTAACCTACGGAGAATGGGGTGCTGCGGGGAGCCGGGGCCCGGCTGGAGGAGCTGTTGGGGTGTCACCAGGCCACCTCACTGGTGGAATTTCTTGCTGGGGCTGTTGGCGTGGTCCAGCAGGAGCTGGCACGGTGTGAACTGGCTGCCGTACACGGCCTCGTACTTGCGCAGTTTGTCCACGAGCTGCCGGGCGCCGTACGAGTCCGCGAACCTGAAGGGACCTGCGGGGACAGGGACGCAGCAGTGACAGGGAAGGAAGAAGCACCAAGGTGCCTGGAAGGGTCCCAGCATGCAGAAACAATGGCTTTGTCCTGTTCATCCTTCTCCACAAGAGACCTCCCCATTCTCTCATCAACCCAGGACTCTGCTCCCTGCTCACCTGAGCTGGGCAGAGGCACTCGAGTGCTGGGGACAAGTTGGGACATGGATAATCACGGAATCATGGATGGTTTGGGTGGGAAGGGACCTTAGGGCCCATCCAGTCTCAGCCCTGCCATGGCAGGGACACCTTCCACCATCCCAGGTGGCTCCAAGCCCCGTCCAGCCTGCCCTTGGAAACTCACAGGGATCCAGGGGCAGCCACAGCTTCTCTGGGCACCCTGTGCCAGGGCCTCCCCACCCTCCCAGGGAACAATTCCTTCCCAATATCTCATCTAACCATGGGAAGTCATTCCCCATTGTCCTGTCCCTCCCAAGAAGTCCCTTGGGGCTGCTCCCTCAGTCTGAACTTGGCTCAAGCAGGGAAAGCACCAGGCCCGTGGCAGAAGCACCACCTCGGGTCTGAGAACCAGCAGCAGTGGCAAGAGACTGAGCATCAGAATCATGGAATTATTTAGGGTAGAAAAGCCCTTTCATTGAGTCCAAACATTCCCCAGCACTGCCAAGACTACCACTAACCCCTGTCCCCAAGTGCCACATTTACAGGGCTTTTAAATCCCTGTGGGCATGGGGAGTCCACCACTGCTCTGCACAGCTGTGCCAGGGCTGGACAGCCCTTTCCACGAAGGAATCATTCCCAATATCCAACCTACACCTTCCCTGATGTAGCTTGAGGCCATTTCCTCAGGCTGCAGCTCAAACCTGGCCTTCCCTCCTGCCTTGCCACGTGGCTACAGCCCACGGGGAGCTTTGGAGCCCCGAGCCCAGCCCAGAGCACTCACCTCCCAGGCAGGGCGGGAAGCCCAGGCCGAACACAGCCCCGATGTCCCCCTCCACGGGGTTGCTGAGGATCCCCTCCTGCAGGCACATGGCCGCCTCGTTCACAAACCGTGTCACCAGGCGCATCTGGATGTCCTCGTCCGAGCAGCTGCAGGACACAGGCCGTGAGGGCTGGGCAGGGGCAGCACGTCAGGCCAGCACAGGTGGGACACAGAGCCAGGCCAGGGGTGGGAATGGCCTCCCTGGGAGTGTCCCAGTCCACGTGAGGATCAGGGCTAAGCTCTGTGAGGTGTCCAGGAGCAGGCACTAAGCACCAGGGAATGGCTGAGTTTGGAAGGGACCGCTGGGGCTCCTCTAGTCCAGCCTCTGTGCTCAAGCAGGGTTTCCTGGAGCATGGTGCTCAGGATTGTGTCCAGATGGATTTGGAATAAAAGGGCTTGGTCAGCCTCTGTGTTCAGCAATGTCATGGAATCACAAACCCATCTGGGCTGGGAAGGGGCCTTAAAGCTCCTCCTGTGCCACTCCCTGCTATGGGCAGGGACACCTTCCACTATCTCAGAGTGCTCCAAGCCCCATCCAGCCTGGCCTTGGGCACTGCCAGGGATCCAGGGGCAGCCACAGCTGCTCTGGGCACCCTGTGCCAGGGCCTGCCCACCATCCCAGGGAACAATTCCTTCCCAATCTCCCATCTATCCCTGCCCTCTGGCAGTGGGAAGCCATTCCCTGTGTCCTGTCCCTCCATCCCTTGTCCCAAGTCCTTCTCCAGCTCTCCTGGAGCCCCTCTAGGCCCTGTAAGAGGCTTTAAGGTTTCCCTAGAGCCTCTTTTTTCCAGGTGAGCACCCCCAGCTCTCCCAGCCTGGCTCCACGGCAGAGGAGCTCCAGCTCTTGCAGCATCACACACAGGTACTCACAATCACACACAGGTACTCACAATCACACACAGGTACTCACAATCACACGCAGGTACTCACACTTCAGGATTCGCTGGCACCTTGAACTTTTCCAAGATCTCATCCATGCCGGAATTCACACTCCTGTTCTTCACTCCCTCCTGGTACACATAGAAGCCTTTCCCTGCCTTGCGACCTGCGGGGATCAAAGCAGACAGGTCACCTCCTGCCACGTGTCCTGTTTCCTCCTGACACCTTGGATCTTGTTTTGTGACTGCTGTTCCTCTCCCGGAGCAGATCCTCCCAGCACTCTGCACCTCAGAGCACAGATCTGCTGCTTCAGCAGGGGCAGAGAAAGGACCCAGCTCCACCTGAACCCTTGGCAAGATGCTGCCACTGTGCCAGGCCCTAATGCCTTCTCTCCAGAGGACAAACGCCACCACTGCTTCTGTGGGAGGGATTCCTGCCCCATTCCCAGGGCTGCTCCCACTGCTCTCACCCGGGGCAGGAGAGGCTGATGGGTGCTGGTGCTCTCCCTGGAGCAATGGGGACACCCTTTAGCTGGGAACAGCTCAGCAGCTCACCTAAGAAGCCTTTTTGCACCATGAGCTTGAAGAGGTCGATGCTGCCCCCTCCGAAGCGCTCGCCAAAGGCCTTGCCCAGGTCCTCGGCCACGTGTGTGGCCACGTCCACGCCCACCTCATCGATCAGCGTGGCCGCTCCCACGGGGAAGCCGAAGGCTGTGGAGATGGCATCCACTTTCTTTGGGTCAATGCCCTCCTGCAGGATAGGAGGGGAAGCAATGGGATCTCGGGATCAGGCCCTGTAAAGCCAGCGTGGGGCAGAGAGCCCAGCCCCACCAACTGACTGCAAACAGGAGCCAAGAGCAGGCTGGGGACCCAGGGCTGGTGACCCACATCCCCCCCTGCCCACACCCAGGCTGCTCCCAGCCCTGGCCAAGGGAGAAGTCATTTCCATGACTATTTGGGCGATGCTCAGTAGCTGACGGGACACTCACCTGGAGAACTCGGACCACCTCGGACAGCATCGGCCCCAGGCACCTGGTGGTGTAGAATCCAGGCCCATCCTGGGGAAAAGCAGTGCAGCAGGGAGGGAGGTGAGTTCTTGGCAGCACCAGAACTGTAGTTCACAGCCTAGGCTGCAGTTCAGACACCCCAAACCCCATCTCCAACACTACAGTACTGCCTGCTGGAATAGGTTTGGGTTTTTTTCCCTGTGCAGGCTTCCATGAACTTACTCCCTGAAAGTTCCCACCCCAGTGTTTTTATCTGAACTAGTGCCTGCAGGCCCAGAGCAGGCTGCTGCTTCACCAAGCCCAACAGGCTGGTGAGGGAAAGGGAGCTCAGCACAAGGGAAACCAGCACAAGCCAGTTGTTCCACCTCTGCTGCTGCCCACAAAGTCAGGAAGCAACAGATGAGCTGCAAACTGCCCTTCAGGGAGGCACCTGAGCTGGGGATGAGGCTCAGGGAAGCAGCACCCGTGTCCCCACGGGCCTTTGGAGTTGCTCAGAGCACTTTTTAATGACCAGTTTTCCCAGCACTACAGGAGAGACGTGCTCAGCATCGCTGGCAACCTCAGGAATCGGGGAGAAGACAGGGACACCTTCCACTGTCCCAGGTTGCTCCAAGCCCCATCCAACATGGCCTTGGACACTTCCAGGGCTTCTCTGGGCAACCTGTGCCAGGGCCTCCCCACCCTCCCTTCACCACAGGAAAGAATTTCTCCCTAATATTCAATTTAAATCAACTTTTCCATATATTCCTGCCCCACTCCCCCAAGATCTAACCCAGGCAGAGCAGGGTTCCTGCTCAGTGACCCTCTGTCCTTGCAGCTTGCCAGGGAGCTGAGGTGGTGACAGTCCTGTCCTGCTCTGTCTGGGATGCCCTGGAAGCTGTGTGGGGCAGCAGTGCCAGCTCCTCGTGCTGGCCCTGCACCTGCGCCTGGTGGCTTTCCATGGCTGCTCCGAGGGACATGTGAGGATCATCTGGGCACTTGCCCCTTTCTGACCTTCCTTTTCACCTCTCAGAGGAGTAGCCAGTGCCAGTGTGTGCACAGCCACGTTTCACCCTTCCCTGGGTGCACAAGCCCTTTTAGGTTATTACCCAGCCCCTGCTGCGTGCAGTGTCCCCTCACCTTCACCACGATGACAACTTTGCCCTGTTTGAGGCCAACAGCCACAGCAGAAGCCGCCGTGTCCTGGGAGGTTTTGTCCGTGGTGATGATTTCCAGCAGCTGCATCTTGTCAACAGGGGAGAAGTAGTGCATCCCAATCACCTGGCAGGGGGAAGAGCTGGGTTCAGATGGATTCTGGCTCCCAGAGGAGTCAGCTGGGCAAGCTGAGTGCAGAGGGAAGGCCAGTATGGGCTGCAGGGCCCTGACCACACTCTGTATCCCTCTGTGACAGGAATGCTCTCCAATTCCCTTCTCTCCTTGGTTTTCCCAAGGACACAGCACAAGCCCAGGAGCTCCTGCCTTCGAGGATTAACGTACAATTTTTACAGGACCACTTTATAGTCTGGCAGCCAAATCTGCCTGGGAATCTCTCAGCTCATCCCCAGGGGAATGACGGGCACAGTGGGACCTGGAGGGGCACCTGAGCTGGCAGGGCAGCCCCACCCAGCTGCTGTGTCTGCTGGGCTCAGACTGGAGCAGCCCTCAGGGAGTCCCTGTGTGCTGCCTGTGAATGTCTTTGGTGAGGAAGTGAATTTAAGGATGAGAAGGCTTCTATCCAGAAACTCATTACAGAGGGAAGTGCAGCCTTCCCCCGGGAGCAGCGTTTAAGTGGGGATTATCCGGCTGTGTGCCTCACTTTCTGAATGTGACCATGCCATCAGCGTGTCACCTTCATCCCTCCTGGCAGCCACACTTGGCACCAAGCCCTCTGTCAGTCAGAGGCACCTTGCTGAGTTGCAGGCTGCAAAACTAATTAAAGAAAACGCGCTAATTAGTTAAGTGACTTCCTATGAGTTTCCCATAAGAGCCATTGCACAGGCAATTTAAACAGCAAGAGGATGTTATTTGCAAGGATGAACAAACGAGGCTCAGTTGGCAATTTGGAGGCAACAGAGGTCCCACAGCAAATGAGGAAGAGGCTCAGCAGGGTGACAGGAACCCCCAGCAGGTCACCTCAGGCTCACAGGCACCACAGGTACCCTTGGCAGGGCAGTGTGCTGCTGCCTCAGGCCTGTAGGGATCAGTGCTCCTGCTCAGAGGGACTGAGGCTGGAAAAGCCCTGCAAGATCACGGAGACCAAGCTGTGCTCAATCCCCACCTTGTCACCAGCCCAGAGCTCTGAGTGCCACGTCCAGGAATTCCTCCAGGGATGGGGACTCCAAACCTCCCTGGGCAGCCCCTTCCAATGCCTGACCACCCTTTCAGGAAGAAATTCCTCCTGATGTCCAACCTGAAGCTGCCCTGGCACAGCCTGAGGCAATTCCTTCTCATCCTGTCCCCTGTTCCCTGGGAGCAGAGCCCAAGCCCCACCTGGCTCCAACCTTCCACAGCCTCTCTGCCCCCACGTGCACCAACACCTTCTGATGTGTGCTGACCTGCCCCTCCAACATCACCCCTGGGGTGAATCCACCTTCCCCTCCCTCCCACCTGCCCCAAGATCACGAGCTCTTTGCTCAAAGCTTGCACTGGGAGCAGAGGATGAGCTGTGCCATGTCCTGAGGAGGGAGCAGAAGGTCCCTAAAGCCATGGGCAGCTCTGCACAGGGCATGTGGCCCTGGGGACTCACCTTCTCGGGCCTCTTGCTGGCAGCAGCGATCTGGCTGATGGGGAGGGCAGAGGTGTTACTGGCGAAGATACAGTGGGCAGGGATCACCTGGGAGGGGACAAGGGACAGGACACAGTGAGCAGGGATCACCCGGGAGGGGTGGAAGGGGCTGTGGCAGCACACAGGCTCCAGAGTTGGATCTGGAGTGTGACGTGCAGAGCCCTGGGAGATCAACACCAGGGAACCCTGGCAAACGAGGCAAACTGGGTTTGCTCACTAAAAACTAATTGGAAAGCAGTGGTTCAAGTCAGCCAGCTCTGACTTGCCCTGAACTCTCCCCAGGTCTGCAGTATCAGTCCCAGAGCTTCCATGTTCCTGCCAGGCCTCTGCAGCTGCAGCAGACACTGCAGGGAGCACCCCGTTCCCCCAGCGTGCCCTTGAACAGAACAGAGGGGCAGCAGGTGAAGGACTGTGAGGTGTGGGGATACCAGAGGACATCACTGTCACATCAGTGTCCTCAAACAAATGGCAGCTTTTTTTGGAGCACTCCCAGGAATCAGGGAATGTCAGAACAGTCCCATTCAGCATTCCTCACTGAGCAGGGAATGCCCCCAGTGAACAGAGAGGCTGCCTGTGATGCTCAGCCATGCCCTGATGTAACTGATTTGTATCAAGAACCCAACTGCAGCACAAGGGGAGGGGACAAACCCAGCAGCACAGCCCAGGGCCACACCCAGGGGCTGCTCAGGACTGATACTCACGGCCTCCACCTCCTTCAGCACTTTGTGTTTGACGTTGATGTCCTCAAACACGGCCTCGATGACCATGTCTGCCTTCTCAAAGCCCTTGTAGTCCAGCTGGCCCATCATGTTGCTGAGGATGGAGTCCCTCTCAAACGATGTCAGGCTCCTCTTCTTCACCTTGCCGTTCAGCCTGGGGAGGGACAGCTCTGTCACAGCTCCCAACTGCACCAGCCAGGCTGCTGGAGGTGCACCACGGGAATCCTTCCTGTCTCCCTCCCAGAGCTGGCACCCAAACCCCATCTCCAACCCTGCAGGACTGTCACTCTGTGTTCTGACCCCTCCTTCGATGTGGAAACAGGAGAGTCCTGCTCCCACAGCTCAGGTCACTGACATTCCTGTGACACACAGCTGAGCACTCTTACTGCAGAGCCAGGAGAACATGGAAAGAAATCCAGGACGAAAACCCTGGAATGCCTCTGCTGACATGGGCCTTTAGGCAGCCAGAATTACTCCTTCCTTAGCTCTAGAAGTTACTGCTGAAGCTAATACTCAAACGTAGGTCTCTGCCTACCTAAAGAGCTAAGGCTGAGCCACTGGGCCTATCCCACAGCAATATCCCAGCACACTGCAGGGGACACTAAAATAAAACTTTTCTGTGACATCCAATGGCTCCTCCAGCAGAACAGCAGTGTCAGGAGTTCCTGATGCTGACAGCAGAGGAGAATTGTGGCCAAAGGCAGCCCAATGCCACCAGAACAAAGCCCCCTGAATTCACATACCCCTTGTAGACCTGCTGCTGGCCTCTGTCCAGGCCCTTCTGTGTCGTGTCCTTCAGAATGGTCTTGATGCCCTTATCCACGGACACCTGGGCGATCCCGGCTCCCATGAGCCCCGCTCCCAGCACAGCCAGAGTCCTGCAGGGAAGGACCAAGGGGACACAGTCAGAGCTGGACATGGCTGAGTTCCCATCGCTGCTGGCAGACTCACACAGCTCTCCATCCCTGCAAGGGCACCACCTGAGTGAGGCCACACAGGAGTGAGGCCTCCAAGCTGCAGTGGCTCAGCCTCTGGAGGCTGGAAACCTCTGCTCTGGTACACAGCTCTCCAGCTCTCCAGCCCACTCAGTCCCAGGAGCCCTCAGAGGTGCTCCAACTGCTCCTTCAGCCATTCCACATGGGCACTTACTTGACCTCTTTCTGAGGTGTCCCAAACTTGTTCTTCTTGCAGTGCACCTGCCCGTGGTAGAGCCCCATCAGCGCCTTGGATTCCTTGGTCACTGCAAGCTGGCCAAAGCTCTGCAAGAAGGGGAAGAGGGAAGGAGAGTTTGGCATTGAACAGCTGCCTCAGTGCCAGCACATCAAAAACATGGCAAGGGGAGAGACAGGCGCTGTGTGACTGCACAGGTGAGCAACCTGGAGAGAAAAGGGACAAGGGCCCAGGTCACCTCTGAGGATGGGCACCTTCTGGGCTCAGCACAGCCCACCCTGCACCACCTCCTCCTCCTCAACAGCAGCAGGACCTGGAGCTGCTGGAGAGAGTCCAGAGGAACCCCCAGAGCTGCTCCAGGGCTGGAGCCCCTCTGGTCTGGAGCCAGGCTGGGAGAGCTGGGGGTGCTCAGCTGGAGAAGAGAAGGATCCAGGGAGAGCTCAGAGCCCCTTCCAGTGCCTAAAGGGGCTCCAGGAGAGCTGGAGAGGGACTGGGGACAGGGATGGGGGGACAGGACACAGGGAATGGCTTCCCAGTGCCACAGGGCAGGGATGGATGGGATATTGGGAAGGAATTCCTCCCTGGGAGGGTGGGCAGGCCTTGGCACAGGGTGCCCAGAGCAGCTGTGGCTGCCCCTGGATCCCTGGCAGTGCCCAAGACCGGGTTGGACAGGGCTTGGAGCAACCTGGGACAGTGGAAGGTGTCCCTGCCCATGGCAGGGGTGGAATGGGATGAGCTTTGAGGTCCCTTCCCACCCAAACCATTCTGGGATTTGATGGTTCCAGTTCCTCAGTGACAGGACTGGATTTCCCTGATGTGAGACCCTTCCTACCCACGTGCATCCCACATTACTTGGGGCCACTGTCCCCACAGATCCAGGAGGAAGGACCCTGTCCTCAGGCTTTCACAAAAACCTTTACAAACAGGTCAGTTCTCTCTGACAGCAGCAGCCTGATCCCATTTTCAGAGGATCACAGGCAACAAAATCTAAGGCCTGCATAACCTCCCGGCCCTCAGCACAAATGTTCTGAGGAACACAAAGACAGCATAAGCACACACAAAACAATTATCTGAGCCAAGGAAAAGCAGGGAAGGTGGTTTGGAGCAGGCTGTACCTTCCTTCAGCACTGCCCTGTGAGTTAAAATATCCAAAACAAAGCCTAGAAGAGAATCTGCAAACTCCTGTCCTGGGGGAGAGAGGGAGGCAGTAAAAAAGCCACGACACTGACATTTATTATTCTTCAGGGGTTCTGGGAAGATCTCCATGCTGCTGCTGTTCTCGGGAAAAAACCCATTCATTCTTTGCTGTAAGGAACAGAGTATCCCAAGGCTTTTATCCAGCACCAGACCAAACGTGGGTGGAATGCACAACCAGCAGGGATGGGGCACAGCCAGGAGGGCACTGGTAAGGTGACAGCTACCGCTCAGACCAGGCCTTGGCAGCAGAAGGGAACAAAAAGAGTTACAAAGCACATCAGGGAAGTGGGAGATGGATGGATTTCTCCAGCATTTAAGGGGAAATGACCCAAATGCAGAGATAATCAGATGGAAACGTGGGGCTGCTGGGGACTCAATCTTGCAGAGCTGGCAGTGCCCAGGTAACCTGTGACTCTGCACAGCCACAGTTACCTCTGTGGCACCAGAAACAACAAATCTGAGCACAACTGGGGCAAAAACAGGACTGGTGAGGAAAAAATAATTAGGGATAGGTTGTTTATTATGGCAGAGAAATGGAGGGATGAGGATGGCTGAGGAAAACAAAGACTGTGTGTGTGGAATGAACGGGTCACACACAAGCTGCTGGGGAGGACACTTGCCTGCTCCAGCCCTGGACCTGCCCACCACAGTCTGTCCTACACCCTCAATTAAACCCTATTCCAGTTTTCCCTGTGTCCCAGCACAGCTCAAGCAGGACTGGATGGTGTTTAGGACACGAGCCCCATGTGCCAGCATGGTCAGATGAGCGAGATGAAGTATCTACAGCCAGCTCCTAGAGGGGGTGTGGAACTTCAGCTCTGCTCCCCCACCCAGGAGGAGCAGCATCCATCACCCACACTGGCCCTGCCTGTGAGGGGTTGGAGTTGAGGCTCTCCATCCCTGCAAGTGCCCAAGGCCAGGTTGGATGGGGCTTGGAGCAGCCTGGGCTAGGGGAAGGTGTCCTGCCCACGGCAGGGGTGGAACAGGACAGGCCACAGGCTGTGATGAACCCTGTGTGTGTTAAACACAGATCCCCTGATCCCTGCCAGGATGCCCTCTCCTTACCTGGGCTTCAATGAGGTATCCAGCATCATTCCCCTGATCCAGGCCGGTTTTTACGACCTAATCCAAAAGCAGTAAAGACACACCACAGTTCAGTCATGCTGCAAACACACACTAACAGGATTCCCTCTTGTCTCCAGTGACCCCTGCCCAACACTCAAGGCACATTTCAGACTCCCTGAGTCCTGTCCCTGCTGCTCTTAGCAGAGCTGTGTCACCCTGTCCTTCCAGCACAGGACAGGTGAGGAGTTTACCACCAGGTTCATTTTTAGCCACCCCTTGTGGTTTTAGGAACTGTGCTCCTGTAATGTCACTGCTCTCCGAATCCTTCACAGGTTTTAGAGAAGTGTTGGCAACAACTTCAATAGTGAAAAGTCATTTTACAATAAGGATTCAATCACAGAACGTCTGTAACAGGATGTCTGCATTACACAGGGGACTAATAAAGTATTATGTAGTTAGCACTACGAAAATTAAAGCAATTTCTATTTTTGCAGTGTCAAACAGGTTCCCTGAACTCTTCAGAGACTGTATAGAAAACTTGGGAAAACTGCAGATCCAAGTTTCATGGACAAAATATCCCAGCTAAGCCTTCCCTCAGTTGGGATTCCTGCTCTACCCCTCACTGGTACCAGTACCCATGAACTGGTGATCATATTTTGGGCAGTGATTCTGAATTCTACCCCACAGCCAGCACTCCTCAGGACTGATCTCTGTGAGGAGCAGGATGTTGGCTTGACTCAGAGGAAGGATCACCTTCCCTCTGCCTGTCCCACATTATCCCACAGATCCACCTGCCCTGCAGTTCCTCCCACCTCGCAGGGGGTGTTACCTCGATGATCTTCAGAGGAGCAGGGTAGAGTCCTTTGGTTTGCTTTTGAACTTTGCTCTCCACTGTCTTGTAAACTTGCTGCCTCACGAAGGGAAGAGCCATGGCATAGTCTGTTAGCCCTGCAAGGTGGGACAGAACAGGGGTCAGCACAGTGCTGCTGCACAGCCAGCCTGCCAGGAGGGACTGCAAAGGTAAGGCAATACAAATGTGAATATCTGCCCTAGAAACGTGCACCTGAAACCCAGGCACAGGCAGCAGGGGCTGCTCAGAGGGTTTCCATGGATAATTCCATGGACAAGTCTCATTGAGGGCCAAAGTGTTCTCCTAAGACAACTGGTGACAGACTGAGCCCCGGGAAGCAGAGTTCCCAGAGATGTCCCCATTTCTGGGCTGTGCTATCGAGGACTGGCAGGGAGCAGCCCCTTGTGCCTCTTCCCACTTGACTTCACGAGCTCGGTACAGAACGTACCAGTAAAACTCTGCAGATGGACAGTTCCTGGAGGTACCTGCTCCCTCTCACTCCTTGAGGCCTGGCTCCCTTCCAGCAACCTCAGGAGCCACCACATTCAGCTCTGCCAAAGCCCAGATCTGCAGAGCAACGTTTTCTCTACCACCCCACGTCGCTCAAGAGATGATTCCAACATGAAATAACTTGGTTTTGAAATGGAATTAAGTAGGAGCACAAACACATCCCGGAGAAGCCAAGCTGGGTACACTGACTGCTGTCCCTTGGGATTTGACCTCGCTGACTTACTCTGCATGAGCCCTCTGGATCTCTTGGCAGACACAGTCTTGTTGGCCAGGCCCCTGGCAAAGCCAATGGCCACCTCCTCCAGGTACTCGATTGTTCTTGCTTCTGGAGTCTTCACTCCTGGCCCTGGGGAGAGCAGAGAACACAGCACAAGTTATCCCTGAGGGATGAGGATGCAGGGAAACCAGGGCCAGACACAGCATGATGGGCCTTTGAACTGCTCCCACTCCATTCCCTGCTCCTGTTCAGCTTCTCTTGGTAATGACCAATGGTGGAAAGGCTCAGCAGGGACCATATGAAGGCCCCAAGGGATTTACACAGAGGGCATTGTGCAGAAATGCTGGAATGCCAGCTCCCCGTGGGAGCAGGGCCAAGCTACATCCAGCTCTGCAATCAGTTTAGGTTGTTCAGGGACCTTCTGCCAGCCTCTGGACACCTGCAAGGACAGAGGTTCCATGACCACTCTGGAGGTGTCTTCAGCTCCTGACCATCTTTTTGCCACTTGTGCCCTTTACTCCTCCAACCTTCTGCTTGCCACAACTGCAGGTCCCTGGAACCCCAAGGGACCTGAGGTGTTCTGCCTCCCCTCTCCTCTGTGGCACAAGTGTGCCCCACCACCCTGTGCCAGCGCTGAGCTGTTACACACACAGGCAGCATTTTGGGAGTGCTGAACTCCTGCAAATCACCTGTGCTGGAGCCAATGTCCAACAAAGCCCAACCTTTGGACCCAGCGCAGGAAACCTCTCACTTGCTTTAGCTACTGCAACACCCTGTAACACCTGGCCCAACTTAAAGCTGTCCCACAACGAAGCAAGCCACCACAAAACCAGTTTCAGCAGCCTTTGAGGGTGGGTTGCACAATTTCCAAGCGCAGGAATCCTCATTTCCAGACAATTGTATCATCAGGACAGGAGGACACAGCACAGGGCTGAACAGGCAGCTGTGAGATGCTGCCAGAGGCAAACTCTGAGTCATTAATGATAGAGCAGTGCCTGGTGAAGCTGCACAGGGCCACTAAGCAGACCCTGGAGCTAAATGTGCAACTTTGGGCTGAACAAACCTGGTGAGATTACAACCCTGTGTCCCTGCAGCTGGGCAGGGCCATCCACCTCTGGCTGCTCTTTGGATAACAAGGAATACATCCACTGTTTGCATACAATTTGTATTTCTGTCTTCCTCCTACGTGCTTCTCTGGGCTGATCCAGGATTCCCAGCAGCTCCTCACAAAGCTCACGTTTCCTTTCAGCAACGTGGGGTAATAAAAAGCCACATCTGCTGGCTCTTAAAAACCAATTCACTTCTAAGCAAGTATCAAGTGGGAGAGTTTACTCAGGCAATTTTAACTCCAGCCTGAGAAGCACGGATCTGTTTTATAAGCATGAATACAGGTAAAGATAAGCTAAGGATATCTGTGTGTCCTGGGCTGATTCCCCAGCGTGGGCAGCAGGAACAGGGGGGATTCTACTCCTGTGCCCTGCTCAGGTGAGACCCCACCTGCAGAGCTGCCCCAGCCCTGGGGCCAACAGCAGCAGGACCTGGAGCTGCTGGAGCCAGTCCAGAGGAGGCACAAGGGATGTACAAGGGATGGAGGGACAGGACACAGGGAATGGCTTCCCACTGCCAGAGGGCAGGGTCTGGATGGGATATTGGGAAGGAATTGTTCCCTGGGAGGGTGGGCAGGCCCTGGCCCAGGGTGCCCAGAGCAGCTGTGGCTGCCCCTGGATCCCTGGAAGCATTCATGGCCAGGCTGGACAGGGCTTGGAGCACGCTGGGATAGTGGAGGGTGGGGGACTGGATGGGCTTTAAGGTCCCTTCCAACCCCGGCTACTCCATGATCCTGTGATCCAGCACTGGCCTGTGGGACAGCACAGACACCAGGGCTTCCCTGGCACTGCTCAGGGTGGGCAGCAGCACCTTTTGGTTCATTTCATTTTCTTCAGCACCACCAGTGTGCTCTGGCTGTGCTCTGCCTGGGGAAACCACACTCAGCACCCCCCAACTCCCTGGCAGTGCCAGCTGGAGCAGTGGCTTCCACTCCAACTCCTGGGTGGGGCTGATCACACCTCTCAGGAGGCTCTGGGGGGGTTTAGTCCTCAAACTCCTCCATTTAGTCACCTTCCAAGAAAGCTGCCCTAGTGAAAGAACTTTGGGAGCAAGACATTACTCAGCAGCCTGCCCAGCACTTGGAATCCTGCAGTTTGCAGGGAATTTCTCCACCCAGCTGCCAGCCAGCTGGCAATTCCGAGTGCCTAAGCCACGGGGGCTGCCTGCTCCAGCTCCCGTCAGGGATTACCATCTGCNTCATACAAACTGCTCCAAACACACCCAGATGCTGCACAGAGTCCTGTCCTCAGAGCTAAGGAAACACCCCACAGACACCCCGACAGAGGAGACAGGTAAAATCCAGAGCCAGAAACTCCCTCCTGTTTCAGCTCCCACCATTCTCCTCCTCCACAAAAGGCTGAGGTCCTCAGTTTTAAAGTTTTAATCACAGAATCTCAGAATTGTTTAGTTGGGAAAGGAATGTTAAAGGTCATATAAACCTCCCCATGCCAGGGGCAGGGACACCTTCCACTGTCCCAGGCTGCTCCAAGCCCCATCCAGCCTGGCCTTGGGCACTGCCAGGGATCCAGGAGCAGCCACAGCTGCTCTGGGCACCCTGGGCCAGGGCCTGCCCACCCTCCCAGGGAACAATTCCTGCCCAATATCCCATCCAGCCCTGCCCTCTGGCAGTGGAAGCCATTCCCTGTGTCCTGTCCCTCTGTCCCTTGTCCCCAGTCCCTCTCCAGCTCTCCTGGAGCCCCTTAAGGCACTGGAAGGGGCTCTGAGCTCTCCCTGGATCCTTCTCCAGATGAACATCCCCAGCTCTCCCAGCCTGGCTCCATGGCAGAGGGGCTCCAGCTCTTTGATCATCTCCGTGGCCCCTTTGTTTCACCTCCCTCTGTGCAACAACAACCCAGCAGACCCCAGAAGCTGCTCCCTGCTGGGGGAGTCTCTCAGCAAGGACGAGATAAAGCAGCACAAACACTCTGAGAGCTCAGGGAAGCTCCCTGTGGGAGCCTCCCTCCTGCCCTGGCAGAATGTCAGAGCCAGTCCAAGGAAAAACAGGCTTAACAATACAACATAGTTGATTTTACAGGCAGGAGACAAAACACAGCTCAGAACTGCTGCATAATCTACATTTCAGCAATGCCCAGTGGGTTTTAGAGAATTCACTGGAAACCTGAGAGTACTTGGGAGTTGAGAGCTCAGACTTCACCAGCTTCCAAATTCTCTTCTCACAATCCCTGACTGCCCATTTCCAGTAGCTTGGACACATTAACAAGTGCTGGATTCTGATACCCCAGCTGAAGAAAACTGCTGTTCCTTTCAAAGTCTGAGCTGTGAGAACCATTCCCACCAAGTGCCTGACCCCACATATGTGGGTTTACTTTACCTGCAGTTAATTCCCAGTGTTTTGTTGTGTCCTAGCCTGGGAGCTCTGAGCTGCCCACTCCCATCTGCTTTCTTTTATAAATGGCACATGCCAGAATTGGATCCAGGGAATGCTGCAGAGCTCCCTGCTGAAGGAGAACTGATTGCATGCCCTGAAATTGCCTCCTGATTGATGGTGTCTGCCTCCTTCCAAGCTTTCTGTCATCAGTTAAAGCATCACCCCAGGTAGAGCTGCTTTCCCCAGACACAGAGTGAACAGGAGCCCTCCTGGCGCTGGCTGCTCTTTGGATAACAAGGAATACATCCACTGTTTGCATACAATTTGTATTTCTGTCTTCCTCCTACGTGCTTCTCTGGGCTGATCCAGGATTCCCAGCAGCTCCTCACAAAGCTCACGTTTCCTTTCAGCATCGTGGGGTAATAAAAAGCCACATCTGCTGGCTCTTAAAAACCAATTCACTTCTAAGCAAGTATCAAGTGGGAGAGTTTATCCAGGCAATTTTAACTCCAGCCTGAGAAGCACAGATCTGTTTTATAAGCATGAATACAGGTAAAGATAAGCTAAGGATATCTCTGTGTCCTGGGCTGATTCCCCAGCGTGGGCAGCAGGAACAGGGGGAATTCTACTCCTGTGCCCTGCTCAGGTGAGACCCCACCTGCAGAGCTGCCCCAGCCCTGGGGCCAACAGCAGCAGGACNGTGGGCAGCAGCACCTTTTGGTTCATTTCATTTTCTTCAGCACCACCAGTGTGCTCTGGCTGTGCTCTGCCTGGGGAAACCACACTCAGCACCCCCCAACTCCCTGGCAGTGCCAGCTGGAGCAGTGGCTTCCACTCCAACTCCTGGGTGGGGCTGATCACACCTCTCAGGAGGCTCTGGGGGGGTTTAGTCCTCAAACTCCTCCATTTAGTCACCTTCCAAGAAAGCTGCCCTAGTGAAAGAACTTTGGGAGCAAGACATTACTCAGCAGCCTGCCCAGCACTTGGAATCCTGCAGTTTGCAGGGAATTTCTCCACCCAGCTGCCAGCCAGCTGGCAATTCCGAGTGCCTAAGCCACGGGGGCTGCCTGCTCCAGCTCCCGTCAGGGATTACCATCTGCAGGCTGCAGAAACACAGACATCAGTCATCTATTGTCCTGCCACTAGGGGCTGCAATCTGTCCTCTGACATGATCAATGAGCAATGTGGGCTCTTATCTGGATAATTAGCTTAAGGAGGAGAGCCAGCAGGCCTGCCCTCCATGCTGACCTCTCCTGTTCACTCGGCTTCTGCAGCAGCCTCACATTTCAAGGTCCCTGTGCTTGTAAGGTGGGAACAGGATTTCCCTGCAGAGCAGGACAAGACCTCTCCACACATCTTGGTGAGGGGAGAAGTTCCCTGATGGGCAGCAGCACATCAAGGATCTGAGAGACACCGTGTCTGACCTAGTGGTTCCACCAGCTGGTCAACCAGCCCCATCTTCTTGGCTCTGTCCGCACGGATGTTCCTCCCAGTCAGCATCATGTCAAAGGCAGCAGGAAGTCCCACCTGGAAGGGCAGAAAGAGGATTCCAGAGTGGGAGCTTGCCAGGCAGAAGGGGCTATAGAGTCCAGTTTTCCTCTTACTCACCATCTTTGGCAGCCTCTGAGTACCCCCTGCTCCGGGCAGGAGACCCAGCAACACTTCAGGTGTTCCCAGGACTGTTTTCTTGTCCTTTGTTGCTACTCTGTAGTGACAGGCAATGGCAACCTTAAAAAAAGGAAGAGACAAGGAAAAGTTTCCCTGTGAAAAGCCATAGGAGAACTGGGCTNTCTTTGATCATCTCCGTGGCCCCTTTGTTTCACCTCCCTCTGTGCAACAACAACCCAGCAGACCCCAGAAGCTGCTCCCTGCTGGGGGAGTCTCTCAGCAAGGACGAGATAAAGCAGCACAAACACTCTGAGAGCTCAGGGAAGCTCCCTGTGGGAGCCTCCCTCCTGCCCTGGCAGAATGTCAGAGCCAGTCCAAGGAAAAACAGGCTTAACAATACAACATAGTTGATTTTACAGGCAGGAGACAAAACACAGCTCAGAACNCCCTGCCCCAATTCCTTAATCCAACTGCCCAAATTCCCTCTGTGCTCACTCACAGCTTCTGGGGGATGACAGCAAGCAGCTATGAGATGAACATCAAACTCCCAAACTGATTTTAAATCTCACCTAGACCATCAAGGGCCTAATTAATTTACCACACCAAGAGCACAGTCCCATCTACAGACCAGCCGTGATTCCTGGTTTATCCCTGGATTGCCAAATCCAGATGAGTCAACACAGTGGGTGTAAAAAGCTGTGACTGCTTGAGAAATCAGTACAAACTGAAGAGACTCCATTCCAAGATTACACTGCTTTAGTGACAACTCTGCTGCAGGAATGAGCAGAGCCNTGCTGCATAATCTACATTTCAGCAATGCCCAGTGGGTTTTAGAGAATTCACTGGAAACCTGAGAGTACTTGGGAGTTGAGAGCTCAGACTTCACCAGCTTCCAAATTCTCTTCTCACAATCCCTGACTGCCCATTTCCAGTAGCTTGGACACATTAACAAGTGCTGGATTCTGATACCCCAGCTGAAGAAAACTGCTGTTCCTTTCAAAGTCTGAGCTGTGAGAACCATTCCCACCAAGTGCCTGACCCCACATATGTGGGTTTACTTTACCTGCAGTTAATTCCCAGTGTTTTGTTGTGTCCTAGCCTGGGAGCTCTGAGCTGCCCACTCCCATCTGCTTTCTTTTATAAATGGCACATGCCAGAATTGGATCCAGGGAATGCTGCAGAGCTCCCTGCTGAAGGAGAACTGATTGCATGCCCTGAAATTGCCTCCTGATTGATGGTGTCTGCCTCCTTCCAAGCTTTCTGTCATCAGTTAAAGCATCACCCCAGGTAGAGCTGCTTTCCCCAGACACAGAGTGAACAGGAGCCCTCCTGGCGCTGGCTGCTCTTTGGATAACAAGGAATACATCCACTGTTTGCATACAATTTGTATTTCTGTCTTCCTCCTACGTGCTTCTCTGGGCTGATCCAGGATTCCCAGCAGCTCCTCACAAAGCTCACGTTTCCTTTCAGCATCGTGGGGTAATAAAAAGCCACATCTGCTGGCTCTTAAAAACCAATTCACTTCTAAGCAAGTATCAAGTGGGAGAGTTTATCCAGGCAATTTTAACTCCAGCCTGAGAAGCACAGATCTGTTTTATAAGCATGAATACAGGTAAAGATAAGCTAAGGATATCTCTGTGTCCTGGGCTGATTCCCCAGCGTGGGCAGCAGGAACAGGGGGAATTCTACTCCTGTGCCCTGCTCAGGTGAGACCCCACCTGCAGAGCTGCCCCAGCCCTGGGGCCAACAGCAGCAGGAC
>VYXC01000310.1:315715-328331 GCA_013397175.1 Platysteira castanea
ACCCCCTGCATGACTCACGGGCCATGGGGACAAGCCCCTCGCATGGGGCACAGACACACGTGGGGACCCCTCCCACCCCACAGCTCCCCCGGTTCCAGTCCCTGTCCT
The DNA here is from genome assembly GCA_013397175.1 of Platysteira castanea. NCBI lineage: Eukaryota > Metazoa > Chordata > Aves > Passeriformes > Platysteira > Platysteira castanea. Next base: position 315,824 of record VYXC01000310.1, read on the forward strand.
CACAGACCCTTCCCTGGGAACACCCCATTTCCCACAGCCCCCACGGTCACGCCACCTGAAGAGCCCTCCAGGACACCCCCCACCCCCTGCCACAGCACCGAGAGACCCTCTCTGTGACACGCTGGTCCTCATCTCCTCAATGCCACGCAAGTCCTCGCCCACTTACTGCCCTGTCGGCGTTTCCCCAACTCTCAGCGTCCCGTCAGCGCCGCTCTGCCCCTCGCACCCTAAGTGTCCCCCCCACCCTCACCTCTCAGTGTCTCCTCATTATCCCCTCAGAACTTACTCCTCAGTGGGCCCCGTCCCACCGCTGTATTCGCTCCCTCAGTGCACCCCCAACGCTCAGTGTTCCCCCGACCCTTCACTGTCCCGCCGGTGACACCCTTCCCTCAGTGTCNNGACAGGGACAGCGCGGACGGGAGGGCACAGGGCGGACAGGGCGGCTCAGGGCTCTGTCCTGGTTGGCCGGGGGTGCGGGGTGGGTGAGAGGAGTCGGGGAGTCGGTCCCGGGGAAAGAGGTGGGGGTTAGGGGTGGGCGGCTCGGTCCGGGATGGACGAGAGGATCGGGGGTCGGTCTTCAGTGGGCGGGAGGATGAAAGGAGTCCGGGGGTCGGTCCCAGATGGACGGGGGAAAGTGAGGGAAGTGGGGCGGTTCGTTCCGGATGGATGGGGTGGGCTGGGAAAGGGTGAGGAGGGACCGGGGGGTCGGTCCCAGGTGGAGGAAGGGATCGGTCTTGGATGGACCAGGGGGTTTGGGGGCGGCTGAGAGAAGCACGTGTGTATTTGGGGTGGGGATGACGGTGAGTGAAAGTGTCAGGGGTGTGTGGAGGAGGGGCTGTTCATGGAGTTGTGGATTATCCCGAGTTGGAAGGGATCCATGAGGATCACGGAGTCCAGCTCAGCTGTGCAATCCAGACAGGTCCTGCCGGCTCTGGAAGGAGCTTTGCCCTGGTGATTTGTGCGGGCAGGGCTGAGCCCTTGAACTGCCGAAAATGAGGGGTTGAGCACGTTTTGGGGGGCAGGAACAGGGGTGTCTCGGGAGGAGATGGCTGTGCAGCGTGGGAGGAAGGAGGAGGTTACACCTGGGAGAAACTTCTGTCAGCTGGGCTGGGAAAATTTAGGGGAAAGCGTGAGTCAGGTCTGAGGAGGGAGCTTGGCACAGGTGGAGGAAGAGCAGGATGCCTTGGAAAGGTCTGTTTTCAGGACTTTTGTTGACAGGAGGAGCCTGGGTCTGGTTGTGGGCTGGGAAGGGAGAAAACGCTGCGTGGCACGTTCCAGGTGTGGAGCTGCAGCTGTGAGATGTCAAAGGCGGGGACTGTCAGCTTGTGCTGAGTTTTGTGGAGCTGCAGAGGGCTGGGTTTGGGGCTGNGAGGGCCGAGGTGAGCGGCGGGACAGGGACAGCGCGGACGGGAGGGCACAGGGCGGACAGGGCGGCTCAGGGCTCTGTCCTGGTTGGCCGGGGGTGCGGGGTGGGTGAGAGGAGTCGGGGAGTCGGTCCCGGGGAAAGAGGTGGGGGTTAGGGGTGGGCGGCTCGGTCCGGGATGGACGAGAGGATCGGGGGTCGGTCTTCAGTGGGCGGGAGGATGAAAGGAGTCCGGGGGTCGGTCCCAGATGGACGGGGGAAAGTGAGGGAAGTGGGGCGGTTCGTTCCAGATGGATGGGGTGGGCTGGGAAAGGGTGAGGAGGGACCGGGGGGTCGGTCCCAGGTGGAGGAAGGGATCGGTCTTGGATGGACCAGGGGGTTTGGGGGCGGCTGAGAGAAGCACGTGTGTATTTGGGGTGGGGATGACGGTGAGTGAAAGTGTCAGGGGTGTGTGGAGGAGGGGCTGTTCATGGAGTTGTGGATTATCCCGAGTTGGAAGGGATCCATGAGGATCACGGAGTCCAGCTCAGCTGTGCAATCCAGACAGGTCCTGCCGGCTCTGGAAGGAGCTTTGCCCTGGTGATTTGTGCGGGCAGGGCTGAGCCCTTGAACTGCCGAAAATGAGGGGTTGAGCACGTTTTGGGGGGCAGGAACAGGGGTGTCTCGGGAGGAGATGGCTGTGCAGCGTGGGAGGAAGGAGGAGGTTACACCTGGGAGAAACTTCTGTCAGCTGGGCTGGGAAAATTTAGGGGAAAGCGTGAGTCAGGTCTGAGGAGGGAGCTTGGCACAGGTGGAGGAAGAGCAGGATGCCTTGGAAAGGTCTGTTTTCAGGACTTTTGTTGACAGGAGGAGCCTGGGTCTGGTTGTGGGCTGGGAAGGGAGAAAACGCTGCGTGGCACGTTCCAGGTGTGGAGCTGCAGCTGTGAGATGTCAAAGGCGGGGACTGTCAGCTTGTGCTGAGTTTTGTGGAGCTGCAGAGGGCTGGGTTTGGGGCTGTGGGTGTTGCTGTGCCCCTCCATGGAAAACCTTTGTGATGGGGAGAGGAAGGGCTGGGATTTGAACCCCCAAAGTGTGACAGAGGGAGATGAATGTTGGCATGGATCAGCCAACGACCTGGAGCTGTGAGGACCATCCTGAGCCCTGGGCAGTAAAATCTGCAGATGAGGATTTGTTTGTAGGGAAGCCCGATTTTGGAATGAGCTTTGGGAAAGCTGCAGAGGGATTTTTGGGGGTGGAGGACATGAACATGCTCTGTTTGCTGTGGGGATGCACAGCAGGAGCTCCTCAGGCTGGCACCAGGGGTTAACAAGGGGCAGGGGTGGGAAGGGGTGCCAAGGACACTGCGTCAGGAGGTGCTGCTGGCCGCAAGGCTGCCTGGGCACTGGGACAATTTTCCAGTGGGAAGCGGTGGAGCAGTTCCTGGGAGGGAATTGAGAAGCTCACTGGGCAGTATTTATTCACGGGCACATTTGCAGCCCCAGTCACAAGCCAGGCTCCTCCTGGTCGGCTTCCGCTCACGGAGCGTGCTGGGAAGTGATTCCCTGTGCTGCTGCTGCCCTTGGAGTGTCTGCTCCTCACTTTTTTGGCTCTTTGTGAGGCAGGCAGGTCGCTTCCCTTGGGACTGCTCCGGATAGAGCAGCTTGGACTGACATCAGCCTTTCCCCAGATTCCAAAATGAGTTCCATGCTGAGCTCTGCCCTGCGGAACCTCCCCGTGTCCTCAGCCTGGGCTGCCGGGGTCTGTGAGTATCTTTAACTTTCACTGCTGGGCCATAAACTTCTGGTTGAAGTGTTGGGTTCGGAGTGGATGCTGGGGTCTGAATCTGCCCTGTTCTCACCGTTAAAAGGCTGACAATGTTTATTTTTAAGCGCTACTTACATTGTTGCAGTGTTTGTCCCTTCCCACAGCAGATGGGCAGGAGTCTTGAGTTAGCAACAGAAACTGTGTCAAGTTTCTGAACAGAGTAAACCACCCAGCACCCATGGGTGTTCAAGTGTTTTACAGCAACATTATTTGCATTTTTAACTCTTCTTACAGAGACCAGAACTGTTTCTGACCTTTTTTTGGCATTTTTTCCCCTCCTTGTTTTCCAGTTGCTCGATCGCTCAGCTGCTCCTCGCAGTTCCAAGCTGCAGGTATGGGGAAGACCAGGAATTTCAGTGGGTCTGTGCTAGACATGGCTGTTTTGGAAGCTGCCTCCCTTTCCCAGAGTCTTGGTCCACTTAAATCTTAGAAATGGTGCAGAGTGCCTTGGTTCAGGTGTTCCTGAAAAGCTGCAAACAAAGAAAACTTCAGGCAAACCAGTGTTTGCAGCAGAGTCCTGTCATCCTCTGAGTGCCCTGGCTCCCAGCAGCCATTCCCAGTCTGCCCCTGTCTCCCAGCAGCCATTCCCAGTCTGCCCCTGTCTCCCAGCAGCCATCCCCAGTCTGCCCCTGTCTCCCAGCAGCCATTCCCAGTTTTCAGTCATAGTCCACAGTGAGTGGTTGGGGTGATCCATGCCCTGGGGTTCACTGTGGGGGTTGCTCAGCTGACTCATGCTTTGGGATTTTGGGAACAGGCCTGGACAGCAGCTCCACGTCATCCCCTGGGCTTTGTGAGGAGCCTGGAGGAATCCCCAGACAGTGCTGGTTTCATCCTGGCACTAGGGTGAGGGTTAGGTGTGTTGAACAATGCCGGATCATGACATCCCTTGCCTTGAACCTCTCTCACTGGGGAGAGAATTTCTTCCCATTAGGAAGAAGTTCTTGGCTGTGAGGGTGATGAGGCACAGGCCCCATCCCTGGAGATGTTCCAGACCCGGTTGGATGGAGCTTGGAGCAACCTGGGATAGTGGAAGTGTCCCTGCCCATGGTGAGGGGTGGGACTGGATCAGCTCTAAGGGGCCTTCCCACCCAAACCATTCCAGGATTCCAAGATTCCAGCTCAGGTGTCCTACATTTCCTGCCTTTCACTGATGCACCAAAAGAGGACAATTTCCCTTGTTTTCTAGAATTTTTTGTAGGATCTATATTCAAATTGCTGATATTCTTGTCACCATCACTTCTCCCTTCACAGTCCAGCCCAAGACTAAGAAGACCTTGGGCAAAACTGGGGTGAAGAATGTGGTGGTGGTGGAGGGGGTCCGCATCCCCTTCCTGCAGTCTGGCACCTCGTGAGTATCAAAGAGGAGTAAAACACAGAAAACACCCCCTGACTTGGTTAATACTCGACTCTTTCTGTGCAAAATCTCACTTGTTCATTTCAGTGGAGTTACCCCCAGGCCTCAAGGCTCTGGAGGGGCAGTGAGTTGGGCTGCTGCAGTTATTCCAGCTTACCTAGTGCAAAAATGGGGTCTGAAGAAGGCTGTCTGTGTGTATGGATTCTGGGAAGAGCAAGGATTTGTGGAGCTTGTCTAGAGGAAGCAGCTGGTGAATCTGTAGCAGATGAAGGAACAAGTTTCACAGAACTGGCAGGACAGGGGCCAAGGATCTGCTGCAGGCTCTGCTTCCTGGATTGTTGTGCCACCAAATCCACAGCTGAGCTAGGACCACGGCTGACCCTTAGGATGGAGAAGGGATTTCTTTATGTGATCACTGCTGCTTTTCTGTGGGTTTAGTGCAGTGATTGGAGCCCCTCTGCTCTGCAGCCAGGCTGGGAGAGCTGGGGTGCTCACCTGGAGAAGAGAAGGATCCAGGGAGAGCTCAGAGCCCCTGCCAGGGCCTAAAGGGTCTCCAGGAGAGCTGGAGAGAGACTGGGGACAAGGGCTGGGGGGACAGGACACAGGGAATGGCTTCCCAGTGCCAGAGGGCAGGAATAGATGGGAGATTGGGCAGGAATTGTTCCCTGGGAGGGTGGGCAGGCCCTGGGCCAGGGTGCCCAGAGCAGCTGTGGCTGCCCCTGGATCCCTGGCAGTGCCCAAGGCCAGGCTGGACACTGGGGCTGGGAGCAGCCTGGGACAGTGGGAGGTGTCCCTGCCCATGGCAGGGGTGGCACTGGATGAGATTTAGTCTCTTCCAACCCAAACCAGTCTGTGATTCCTTGAAATGTTTGCTCAGAAGTGCAGTGGAGCATTTCTGGTCCATCCCCAGTTCTTGCTGCTGCTCTGTGCTCACAGGAGAGTTCTGTACTGGTTTCTGTACTGAGTGTTCTGTACTCATTTCTCACACCTCTGAGTTTCTTCCTCTCCTCTTCACTTTCCAGGTATGCTGATCTGATGCCACATGACTTAGCCAGAGCAGCACTGCAGTAAGTAAATGGAACACTGGAAGGGCTCAGAATTCTTGTTAAACTGCTGAGGTTTCAGGGTTGCAAAGCTCTGAACAGCTCAGGTGCTTTATTTTTCCTGGCCTCCCTCCACAGCAGTGGGATTTGTGTTGTTGTTGGGGTTTTCAATAGGTTTGTGTTGGTGCAAAGAGATGGTGGTGGTGACAAATTTTAGTGAATTTGATTCCCAGCTCGAGTTTTCCAAACACAGAGATCAGAGCTGCTGTTGAGGTGTGCTTACAGCTGGTGGCAAAAACGACCTGGGCAACACAGAGGAAACTAAGTGACAACAAGGATATTGAGCTAATTCTGTCACCCTGCCTGTCCCTTCTGTTCTGAGGGTCATTAGCAGTGGGTTTGTTTTGTTGAGAGGCAGAGCAAAGTGCTGTGGAGAGGAGAGAAGGCTTGGAGAAGGCTGGAGGTGGCTGCCCCTGGATCCCTGGCAGTGCCCAAGGCCAGGCTGGACATTGGGGCTGGCAGCACCCTGGGACAGTGGAAGGTGTCCCTGCCCATGGCAGGGGTTGGCACTGGATGAGCTTTGAGGTCCCTTCCCACCCAAACCATTCTGGGATTTGATGATTCTCTGAACCATTCTGTGGAAGGAGGGGTATGGGGGTTATAAAGTCATTGCTTTAATGAAGTTCTGTAATAATTTCTAGTGAAATTACCACCATGACTGTTTGCAGCCCATAATCAGCTACACTTCCCACAGGCCCACATGAGGTTTCTTCTGAGCTGGGGACAGAAGCTGTGGCTCTGTTGTTGCCTTGTTCTCCAGCCGAGCTGGCAGGAAGAGGAAGTTGGAGAGGTTATTGCTTGTGTGATGCAAATTCCCTTTGTTTTGATCCTCTCCTCAGGGGCCTGCTGACCCGGACCAGCGTCCCAAGGGATGTTGTCGATTACATCGTTTATGGCACAGTTATCCAGGAGGTGAAAACGAGTAATGTTGCCAGAGAGGTGGGTTCTGTGCAGCCTTTCCCTGGGAGTCTGATTTCTGCAACTGCTCTGAAGATGACAAATACTTGCTGAAAATGAATTCCCAGTATTATTGTTTGTTTAAATGTGATTTGAGAGTATGAAGCAGTTGTGTAGTATTGTCTGTTAAATGAGCGCCTGGGACTATTAGGAAAATGATTTTCTGATTCTCTGCCTCCTGTTGAAATCTGCCACAGATTTCATTTAGCATTGTTTTTGGTCAGATTTTCATATTTCAATGCTCTGAAGCCTCTGCAAGGGAAGGTTTTATTAAGGATTGCTGATCCCTCAGCTCCTAGATACCAGTTGGACTTGAACGCTGCCTTGCCCAATGTCCTGGGGAGGAGCAGAGTGTGCTGTGAGGGTTTGCTTTGTTGTGGTATTTATGTATTTATTTGAGTTGGCTGGTCAGACACAGCCTTCGCAGGATTTGCAGCCGAGCAGCTTTGCTGCCCTTTGTTCCAGCAGCCAGAAAACACAATTCCTGTATTATCCACAGAGCAGCTGATGCTCTGGAGTCATGTGAGAGGCGGCCTGGTCTTTGCTAACCTGGAGCCTGTGCTCTGCACCTGGATAAATCCATGATGTAACCTGGGCTCCCTGTCACCGAGGAGCCTCAGCCTCGTGAATGCCAGGCCTGCCTTTGGTCACCTGCCAGTCAGATGAGGCTGCAGGGTAATTTTAACTTGGGAACAACTGCTGAACTTTCAACTAGTTGGCCACCTCCCAAGCAGGAAAGGTCTCTGGGAGCTGCTCTGGGCCGCTGAGATGAGTCACTGTTCTGCAGTTTGCTGCTCTCTGTGAAGCCACAGCGCCTTGTGCTGAGCGGCCTGAATCACCCCTTTCACGTGTTGCCTTTGCCAATAAGGTGAAGCAAAGATGATGTCAAGTAGTTGGAGGCTCTTTTGGTGTGATTTTTTAAATGTGAGGGGTGTGATTAGTTTGTCTCTTTATTAAAAACCGTGGAGGGGCAGTGACTGTTCTCAATGCAGCCGAGAGCCTCGGCAGCGGCCTCAGCTCCTGCTCCAGAGTCTGGGGGGGGAAGAGCTGCTGCCATAATTAACTGGATGAAAACTCCCTGTTGTTGTCTTCAGCTGCACCTGGCAGCATGTGCTGGGCAGGGGCAGCTCTGGCCTTGGAGCAGAAGCTGTGGGATTAACAGCCACTCTCTGTTGTTGCAGGCTGCCTTGGGAGCGGGGTTCTCCGACAAAACTCCGGCCCACACCGTCACCATGGCCTGTATTTCCTCAAACCAGGCCATGACCACAGGTACGGGGGCTGGAAGAACAAGCTGTGGGGTTGAGAAGGAGCTTGGGAATTATTTACAGCCCTTATTCAACTTGCACTGCTTGTGAATGTAAAAAACCGACTGAAGAAATGCTGGAATGGAAGGAAAAATGGTGTTATTTAGCCTGGAGAAAAGGAGGCTCAGGGGGGCCCTTGTGGCTCTGCACAAGTCCCTGACAGGAGGGGGAAGCCAGGGGTGGGGGTCGGGCTCTGCTCCCAGGGAACAGGGACAGGATGAGAGGAGGGAACGGCCTCAGGCTGGGCCAGGGCAGGCTCAGGTTGGACATCAGCAGGAATTTCTTCCTGGAAAGTGTGGTCAGGCCTTGGCAGGGGCTGCCCAGGGAATGGTGGAGTTCCCATCCCTGGAGGTGTCCAAGGAAGGCCTGGAGGTGGCCCTGAGTGCTCTGGGCTGGGGACAAGGTGGGAATCAGGCACAGATTGGACTCGATGCTCTGGGAGGGCTTTTCCAACCTCAAGTATTCTGTGAAAGTTTTTTAACCAACAAAATACACCGTGAGCTGAGTGCCTGCTGTAGGCCTGCAGCAGCATCTCTGCCCAGTGCCCGTGTTTGTTTGGGAGGTAAAGACTGACCACGGTGAGAAAGTTTCTCCTTTCAGGCTCCTTTTCTCTTTGGCTTAGCCTAAACATGGCTAAAAAACAGAGACCCAGCTCAGACTGCTGGGGCTGTCCTTCCCTCCCTGCTCCGTGTGACAAGGACACGCGGGAGCCGAGCGACAGGAGCTCACGCTGTGTAACCTGGCCGAGGCCAGGGCTGGAGGAGGAGCTGGAGTGCAGGGGCACCCCGGGCTGTGTCGGGGTGCCCGGCCCTGCTCTGGCAGCGCTGCCCCTCTCGTTGCAGGCGTGGGGATGATCGCGGCCGGGCAGTGCGACGTGGTGGTGGCCGGGGGCGTGGAGCTCATGTCCGACGTCCCCATCCGCCACAGCAGGAAGATGAGGAAGACGATGCTGACCCTGAACCGAGCCAAGACCCTGGGCCAGAAGCTCTCCCTCATTTCCAAAATTCGCCCTGACTACTTTACTCCCGAGGTATTTGTGGTTTTCAGGCATTAAGATATTTAGGAAACCGGTTTAGAAGGTGTGAACAGATAATTTTTTTGGCCTTGATGGGTGAAGTGGCTCCTGGGGTTTGCCATGATCGATCTCTGTCCTCTGCTTTGGGTTAAAATGTTGTGGTAGAGACAGACACATGACACACACTTATTGTAACCCAAAGCCGTAAGAAGCAAAAGTTTTTATTATTCTCTGCTACTATTCTTACACCTCTTCACAATTACCGTAGCTTATTGTGATTGGCTGCTTAACAAACAATGACAGGGCTGTCTAACAAACAATGACCATTCAAACAGCAATACAATTAGCTATACAAGCAATTAATTACATAATATATGCAAGTTCCTTCTTGTACAATCCTAATGTTCCATAGCAAGAACATCTTCATTCATTGATTATCTTCTTGGCTGTCACTGTGGCTATCATTGTGACTGCAGGTTCTCACGGGTAAATCTCACGGGTAAATTCTGACTGTCTTTAGGTCTGACTCTGGGAGGCTTTCAGGCCAGCTGTCAGTCTCATCAGATCCCACCACATTAAAACACTGATTAATGCATCTCACAGCATTTGGCACTCTGCTTTTTCTTCCCACATGTTCCTCTTCAGTAAACCCAACTTAGTGCATAACCTTCTGCAGCTCCCGGGCAAACTGTGCTTGCAGATGACAGAAATAGAAGTTTTTTCCCCATAAATATAAAAGTTATTCTGAAGTACCAGAAGAATTCTAGGGTCAGAGGAGTTTTACTAGACAATAGAAGAAACCCCTTTAGTATTAGACAGAAATACCCTCAGTATATGAATATAATTTTTGTTTGATTAATGCATCTTAAATGTGCCTTATGATTCCTGTTCCTGGCCAAATCCTGCCAGGGGTGGATGTGTTCAGCTCCCCTGAAAGGCATCCACAGCGCCATGTCAGGAGCAGAGTGAGCCCCTGCTCTGTCCTGGGGTCACAGGGGGATGAACTGCAAGGAGATGAGGATGGAAAGGGGCAGCACTTCCCTCCTTCCCACCCTGAGCTCTTCCCAAGGAAGCTGCACCCATGTCATTCCCTGTAGTGTGAGTGCAGCGAGGCCCAGGTTAAGTAGAGCAGAGCTGAGACCCCAAATCCACATAAGATGTGAAAATTTCAGATTTGAATGCACCCAGGGATTTCCTGTGTGCTGCTGGCAGAACAAAAACTAAGCCAGAATCACCTCTGGTCTCTGCTTTTGGATGAGGGGGTGGCTGACAAGGAGCTTTGAGGTCCCAGGATGCGTTGAGCCGAACCCAAAAGGCCTGGTCACCCTTTGTCATGGATTTCCTGTTAAATGCACAGGCAGCTGCTCTTAACACAGTTTTGGAACCCCTGGAACAATCAGCAGCCTGGACCTCATTTTTTTCCAAAATCTTGGAAAGGGATGGTTCCTCTGACTCCTTTGACTGAGTCTGGTTGCCGTGTGTTAATTGGGTAGCTCTGAATTAACGAAGGGAAGGGCCTTGATGCCTAAGATTACTCCCTCTGACCCTGGAGCCCAGCTCTGTGTGCTCCCAGGCGGGTTTGTTCCACCCGTGCTGACTTTCCCTCCCCGGTGGCAGCTCCCAGCCGTGGCAGAGTTCTCCACCAGCGAGACCATGGGACACTCCGCCGACCGCCTGGCCGCCGCCTTCGGCATCTCCCGCCTGGAGCAGGACGAGTACGCCCTGCGCTCCCACACGCTGGCCAAGAAAGCCCAGGACGAGGGGCTGCTGCAGGACGTGGTGCCCTTCAAAGTGCCAGGTGACGGTGCCCGTGTGCCACGGCCGGCCCTCGCTGCTGCGGGCAGCTCTGGGGAGTTCTGTGGGTCTGGGTGGATTGCGCCGTCTGTTTGTCCCTGGAAAACTGCTGGCCTGATTCCTGTTATTGTTTGGAAACAGGGTATCTGAGTGTGTGAACACAGTCATGGAATGGTTTGGGTGGGCAGGGATGTTAAAGATCACCCAGTTCCAGCCCTGACACTGTCCCAGGTGGCTCCAAGCCCCATCCAACCTGGCCTTGGACACTTCCAGGGAAGGGGCAGCTGTGGCTGCCCTGGGAATTCCATCCCAGCCCCTCCCCACCCTCCCAGGGGACAATTCCTTCCCCATATTCCATCTAACCCTGCCCTCTACCTTACCTTTACATACCTAAGTTTTTTATTGCCCACCCCACATCTGTGCTGATGAGGTGACAGAGCAAGGAAAATCAGGACAGAGGGACCTGGAGTCCCTCTGCCCTTCCAGCCAGGCAAGAGAAAACACCTTTATACCCCAGAATATCAACAACAAACACAAGCCCAATGAAATCCCAGTCTGATAACTCAGGTGCTGGATGGGAAGAGCTGGAATGTGGCAGGTTCCAGTTCACCAGGCCTCACATTCCTCACTGGGAGGTGAAGCAGTGTGGGGAGAAGCTTTAAGCTGCCCTTTCCATGGCCTGTCCTGGTGTCCTGCTCACCCCCAGGAGCCAGTGGACACAATTTGCTGTACTATCTGTTCATTTGGGAACTCTGATTGGTATCCTGCAGAAATTTTCCTTGTAGATCCACAGTTCCATGTGGTCTTTATTATACAATTGCTACTTTTTCTTAACAGGCTTATTTAGCAGCTGGCATAGTTGCAGATGGATATATTTGGGTTTTCTCAGTGCTCTGTATTCCTCAAACTCAGCACATAAATGCAAACTGATTTTAGCCCAGTTCTCCATTTAGGCTTCTTAACCTAAATTTAAACTCTTTTCTCAACTGGGTTTCCCATGTGGTAATTTTTCCTTACACTAAACAGATGGCAGCACTTTGTTTTTGCTGTCTTCTAAGGAAAAGTGAGGTAGCTTCAATTTTTAAGTGCTATTTTTAGCCATGTTAAATTTCCTGAAGCCACAAACAGATTTTCCTTTTTCCCATCCTCACACTTCTCCTGAACCCCACAGTTTTCTGACTTTTTTTTCTTCCTCCTGGACTCCTGATGATGAAATCTCGTGTGTTGCTGGGTTTTGTAGTTTGACTGTACTTTTTTCCTTCTCCAGGCAAAGACACGGTTACCAAAGATAACGGGATCCGGCCGTCCTCCATGGAGCAGATGGGAAAACTGAAGCCAGCCTTTGTCAAGCCCTATGGAACAGTCACAGCAGCCAACTCCTCCTTCCTGGTAATTCCTGTTCCCAGCCAGAGGGGAGACCTGCCCACTTGACCCTCTGCCTCCCTTAGCTGGTAAAATGTGGGAATGAGCTTTTTAATGTCGGCTGTTTCAGGATTTTCCAGGTGTAACTTGAAACTGAATTGGGATCTGGGGAATTTGGGTATTGGGTTGTTTCATTTTCAAATCCATAACAAAACCCCCTCAGGTTTTGGGATGTCTTACCTGTTTGCTTCTCTGTAGCTGCTTCATGAGAGTCAGTCCTTGCAAGGCCCACGTAGGGATTCTGTCCCAGGATGGGATTGGTCACCTTCAGCTGAAGGCAGTAGGTTTAGTCTGAACTTCACAGAATCTGGGAATGGTCTGGGTTGGAAGCAACCTTAAATCTCATCCATCCCATAGCTCCCTACTAGGGGTAGGGACATTTTCCACTGTCCC
>VYXC01000311.1:17051-29752 GCA_013397175.1 Platysteira castanea
TGCCCAGCCCCAGGGCCCTCTTACAAACCCAACACAACTCTGAGCCCTCGCTCAAACCACAGCAGCCGCACACGCAACTCCCAAAACATTCATCCCGTGGCATCCCTGCTCTCCTGCCAAATTCCCCGCTCCCAGGATCCACTTCACTTCCTGCCCAGCCCGGGAAAGGGGGGGGTNGGACAGAGCCAAAACCGGCAGGAAAAGCCAAAATCCAGAGGTTGGGAGGGAGGAAGGGTGGGAAGAACCTCCCACCCCTGCCCTGGGGGGGTCGCTGAAACGGGAGGGGACATTGCACCCCCCAAAAGCAGAGGCTGCAGTGGGGGTCAGTGAAATGGGGGTCACTGAAATAGGGGGGTCACTGCAATGGAGGGGTCACTGNATCTCCCCCCTGCCACGGGGCCGCTCCACAGCAGGGAGGCTGCGAGGGGAGAGGATGAGGGGGATGCGCTCCCTAATCCCAATCCCATCCCTAAAGGCTGGGAGGAAACTTCCCACCCTGCCACAACCCTGATTCCTGCTCGGAGCTGCACAGGGCTTTTCCTGACGGTGATGGAAGCGCAGCTCCTCCTGCCTCCTTTCCTTCCCTGCCTCCCTTCCTTCCCTGCCTCCCTTCCCCTCCTTCCCCGCACACCGGCGGCGTGGGAGCTGCTGCTCGGCACCACGGCGGGAGCTCGGCACAGCCAAGATGGAGAGCGGACGGATCAAAATGGATGGAGCATCCCCGTCCTTCCCCTCCACCTCCCCTAGCCCAGAGGCGCAGCCCAAGCTTGTCCCCTTCCTCCCACCGGGCTCCTCCTGGTCCCGCTCTGCTCCAGATCCAGCCCTGCCACCCCCTCTTCCCGGCGGAGCTCATCTGCCGCCTCCATCTCCCGGCCACAGGCGCATCCCAGGCAGGATTCATTAAGAAAACCACAGCAAAGAACTGACACTCTCTCGGGTTTCCTGCTCCTCCTCGTCCTCCCAGGTCTCCGGCAGCCACAGCGTGACCCGCGGCCGCCGCAGCCGCTGGAACCCGCAGGTTTCGCTTCCCGAAGGAGCAGGCAGGGCTACAAGGAGGGCCAACCCCCGGGAACCCATTCCCAAGAGGCTGCCCCATCCCGGCCGCTCGTGGGATGGGAAACCAGCGCCGGGACAGGAGCTTGTTTTGCTGGAAGGAGCCATCCCCCAGCACCCGCTCGAAGGGAGCATCCCCAGCGCCCGCACCGCAGCGGAGCAGGAGCATGTGGGATCTCCCCCAAGCGCCGACACATCCCTCACACGCTGTCCCACCACACCTCGCCCTTCCAGAGGGGCACTGATCCAGGCGGGATGACCCCGGGGTGCCATCCCGCACTCCCAACCTGGCACCGCAGCCCTGGCACGGCCACCACGGCTCGGGGCAGGAGGGAGGACAGAAGGGGATCCGCTTCCCACCCGGCTCCTCGGCAACCCCAGGCGTTCCCTGCGCCCTTCCCCGCGCTCGCACAGCGTGTTCCCGGCGGGCTCAATGCCCCCCGCTCTCCTCGGTGCCAGGTGGACGAGCAGAGAAGGTGCCTGTTCATGCATCCCTCGCGCGGAGCCAAATTCCCTTCCCGAGCGGCGGCGATGGCAGCGGGGTCGGGAATAAAGGCGCCTTCATGGGCGCACAATGGGCGGCTCAGAGCGGGGCCGGGGCAGCTGCGGGGACACGTCCCCGCCTTGGCAGGCGGAGGAGAGACCCCGGCTCAAAAGGGACTCAAAAAAGGGGACAAAACTGCGCTTAAAAACCGCGGTAGAAGGGTGTGGGAATGGCCAAAAGATGGGGGGGAGCGGTGGGGAAGAAAAAAAAAATCCCACTCGAAGGAGGGTCCATAAACTGAAAAAATGGAGGTAAAAAAGGGGTAGGGAAATGTGGCGAAGAGGAAAATAAAAAGGGGGACCCAAAAAGTGGAGAAATTAAAGGGCCTTAAAGAAGGCGCATTAGAAAAAGGCCCCAAAAAAGGCACAAAAAAAAGAGGTCCTCAAAAAAAGGCCCTACCCCAAAAAAAAGGGCCTCTCAAAAAGGGGATTAAAAAAGGCCCAAAAAAGGAACCCCCTCCAAGAAAGGCCCCCCCAGGAAAAAAAGGCCCAAAAAACCAAAAAGGCCCAAAAAACTAAAAGGCCCCAAACCAAAAAAAGGTCAAAACCCAAAATGGTCCCCTAAAAAAGGTGCAAAAAAAGCCATTTACGGGCAAGAAACGGGATTGCTCTCCAGGACAGGGTGGGAACAGACGTCCCAGCAGCATCTTTCCAGGTGAGAAGGGGACCAAGAGCCCGGTGCCAGCATTCCACGGACACCCAGAGGCTTCATGGTGGCTTGGGAAGAGGGCTGGCAAAGACAAACACCAAAAAAAATCTGGTTTTTTTGCCTAAAATAAGAAATGGACACCAAAACGGGCTGTTGGAGAGGTGGGGAAGCAGGTCCTGGAGCAGAGGCCGCGAGATCTTCACTCCACGGATGAGGACGACATAAAAACCTGGGCAGCCTGGAAGCAAAGCACAAAACCACGGAGGAACTCCTTCCCCTGCTTCCTCCTCGGCCCAGCTCCTCCTCCTCTCCTCGGGAGGAGGCGTCGGGCCAGGAAACGGCGCTGGCCATAAACACGGGCTGGGACGGGCGCGATTCGCAAACCAGATGTTCTGGGGGAGAAGGGAGCGCAAAAGGGAGGGAATGAACCCACTCCAGAGGGAAAAATTCCCGCTCCGTGCTCCTCCAGGTCTCCATCCCCACCTCGCACGGCCACGGCACCCCCAGAACAGGGCAGGTTGTTGTGTTTTGGGCAGTTTTGGCCTTTCTTCGGCAGAGCTTGTTCTGTCAGCCAGAGGAACACCAATGTTCTTCCTCTTCCTCCTTCCCTGTGGATCAAGGCTGGAGCACTCCATAAATCCATGGCCACTCTTCCCAGTCGGAGCTGAGCCCGTGGGACATCCCCGGGGCCAGCTCGGAATCCGTGACACGGAGCTGCCAGAGCCTTCGAGTCACCCAAGACACGAACTCAACCACGGTGAACACACAAAACCCACCGAAACCACATCAGAGTCACCTCAGGCTTCGTTTCTCTTCCCCTCATCACCCATCCTCTGTCCCCGAACTACAGAAAAACCAGGATTTGTCCCTTTTTTGTGTTTTCAGACCTTCCAGTGCCCCGGAGTTTCTCCGGAGCCTCAGGACAGGCGCTGGGAAGGCCAAAGCCCGGAGCCCACCCCGCTCCCTCCTGCCCAGGCTGGGGCTCCAGGCTGATCCTCAAACCCCAAATCCAGCAAATTTTCCGGCTCCCAAAAGCTGAAGCGGGTAATGGAGACATTTAAAATACCAAACCCTCAGGTCTGAGGCACATTTTTTCCAGGGGGAAAGGGAAAGGAAGGCTCGGCTGTTTGTTTTGCATTTAAACACACCATCCCAAAACAGTTCAAATGCATTTTTGCAATTCTTCCATCCGGCCCCCTCCGAACGGGAAGATTCAAACCAGATCCCGGCTCCGGCGCTTCCAGGACCGCCGGGGCTCCCGGCCATTCCCGCAGGTATGCGGCCAGCCTGGGGGAGGGGGGCGGCCAATTGCTGAGTCAATATTGACTTTAAAATACGTTTTTTTCCCCTTTTTTCCCTTCGAGTCGGACTATGGAATCACGAGGCGTTCGCCCTCCCCAAACAAACAAAAAAAGAGATTATTTGGAGAAGCCAAGCCTGGCTGTGCTGTGGCAGAGGTGTTGGGATTGCAGCTCAGTGGCATTCCTGGATGTGGGTGCTCGGAAGGGCCCTGGAGAGGGTTCACTCCGACCCTCCCCCTTTTTGGAAGCCCCAAGGGGACAACAACAAATCCAGCCAAAATCAAACCCCATCATCACTCCAGCCCCAGCCTTCCCGGTGCTTCCCTGGTTTTCCATCCCTGGTTTCAGCCCATCTCCCCAGCCCTGACCAAGCGATGATGCTGGTGGGAAGCAGCTGGAAGTTCCCTCCTGACCTCAGACCTGGGGTCTGGGCAGGGCTGTCACCCCCTCATCACACCCCAAAATCCCGAGGGACAGGCAGGACGGGCCCAGCACCCTCCTCTCACCCATCCCCAGATCCCACCAGCACATCCCTGCCCCTTTTCCACCGGCGTCCTCCCCTCGCCCACCCGGCCAGGGACACCCATCCCTGCCCACGGGACACGGACTGGGAGCCACCGGGTCCCGTGGTGCTCCAGGGACGGGGAGATGCCATCCCCATGTCCCCCCTGGCTCCGGGGTCAAGCCCGGCTCCGGGCAGCAGAGCAGGGAGAGGTGACAACCGCAGGGCACCGGGGGTCCCCCCAGCAGCCCCCCAGCACCCCCGGCAGCGGGATGGGATTCCCAGCAGCCAGAAAACCTCCAAACCCAGACAAAGGAGCAGAGCGAGGATAGGGGGGATGGAGAGGAGGAGGAGGAGGAGGAGGAGGGACGGGCGAGCGCATCCCGAGGGAGGCGGGAGATGGAGGCAGGGGGTGGACGGACGCTGCCCACCCGCACCCCCGCGCAGGGGGAAGGGGCGAGAAAATCATCCTGCGGCTCCCGGGGCCGCGTCCGTCCCGCAGCTCCGCGGCGTCACCTGATTTCAAACGCGGCCGGGGTGGGGGAGACGATTTCCATGCGAACGCGCATCAGGAAATCTGCGAGGAATGCGCTCCCCCATCCCGCCCAGCCCCTTCCCCTCCCGCTCCCCGGGCTCCAGCAGCTCCTCCGCCGCCTTCAGATGAAATCCATTAAAAAAGAAAGAAAAAAAAAANAAAATGGGGAATAAAGGGAAAGATTTGCATTTTAAACCAAATTCAGGAGCCGCCAGAGCCGTGCCGGAGCGCGATCCCCTCCCGCCTCCAGCCCCACGGAGAGTCCGCAGCGGAACGAGCTGAAAAATGGCAGGAGATGGAACCAGATGAAACGAAAGCTCCGGCATTGCCAGAACTGGGGATAATAATAATAAAACAAAAAAAAAAGAGCTGGATCATCCAGACTGTGGCGGGGAGGGGCAGGAGGGGCAGCTCCAGCCCTGCAGCCGAGGGGGATTCAAGGGAGAATCCCGCTTTTTTGGTATCTTTCTTTTCGCAGCTTATCTGCAATTTAAATGGGAAAAAAAAAAAAAAAAAAAGAAGGCGGGGAGCGGGGTGGGGGGGAAGGAAAAAAGGGAAAGAAAAAGAGCATTTGCAGCCAGGAGAAAGGGGCTTAAGTCCTCTGGGTGCAGTTGGATGGGCTGCAGCCGGCCTTGGCCCGTGGCCATCACTGCCGGGGTGCCCCGTGTCCCCTTTTTCCTCCTTGGTGGAGGGATGGGGAGGGGGCAGCGGGCCTGCANTGCCGGGGGCTCGGTGGGGCAGGAGGGTCCGTGCTTCCTCCCGCCGGGCCGGGCATCAGCTCGCCAAGGCTTTCAAAGGGCTGGAGCCCGGCCAGAACCATTGGCCTTAATTCATTAGTCAACTCAATTTCGCTGCCTCCGCAAATAAGGACTTTGTCTGGGATGGGGAAACGGAGCAGAGCAGCTATTGTGCCCCAGGAGCGGGCAGAAAGGGCCCTTTGAGAGGACACTCTGCTGGAATAAAAGTCACTTTTATCCCAGAATAATTAGCATGCTCTGAGTACACTAATTATTCCGGCATAAAGGGACTTTTATTCCCGAGCAGCGCGGCCACGCGGGGAGTTGCTCTGGATTCGGCTCCACCTGCCCGTGTGAACGCAGCCAGGGATGATCCAGCTGGGATTTGGGATCCTTGGGGTGGCCAGGACCCTCACTGGAGCGCACATGGGGGGTCCCACCCCAGCCGGGGACATCTCCTGTCACCCCCCAGGAGATGCTGGGTGCTCCAGGAGGCTGGAGAACAGCGAGAGGGGCACGAGGACAGTGGAGACCCACACCTGTTCCAAGCCTCCAGGTCACCTCCTGAGGTTCCCCTGGGGACCTGGGTCCCTTTGGGGGACCCTCAGAGCATCTCCCAGCTCTGGGGAGCACAAGGTCACGGAGCCACGGCCGCACGGCGCGATCTCCTGCGACTTCAAGGTCTCTGCAGGGACAACAACCCCTGACAACGCCACAGCCCTGCCCCTCTCCTGCCACAGCTTGTGGCCGCCACCAATTCCCATCCCGGTCCCCAAAACCAAGCCCAGCTGGCCCATGGGGACACAGCTCCAGCCGCCCTTCACCCCCCCAGCACAGCGAGCACGTGCTGCCGGCGAGGACGAAGGTTTGGGGATTCCTTGACAGCACATCCGGGAAGGCAGGTCCTGCACGGCTTCCAGGTGGCAGCTGCTCCACTGGAAAAACATCCCTGGCACGGTGAAATGTCCCATCTGTCTGTAACTGGTACAAACGGTGAAAGAGGAACTGGCACAGTTATCCCTGAGCTGGCGCCGCGTCCCAGGTGCCGCCTGACCCCTCGGCATCCCCGCCAGATGCTCCCGAGGGGTTCCTGCGGGTCAGGGATCCTGCTTTCCCCCGTTTTAACTTCTGCAAGTCGCAGGGAAAGAAAATTCAGGATTTTACGCAGCCGAAAGGGCGTAGGGCTGGGCGAGGGCCGCTGGCACCCGAGCGGCTGCGGAGGAGAGCACGGCGCTGGTGAGTAAGCAGCGCCGGGCTCCAAATCCGCTCTTCCCGGGGGAAATCGCGCTGCAGGCCGGCAGAGGAGAGGCTGAGCGAGCCCATCTGGAAGGGCCGGGGGCTGCGGCAGGAAGCGGGAACTCGGCGCGGGCACCGGCCCAAGGATGCGGAGCCGGCCCCGGGGCGGAGGCGCCGGCCCAGCCCCGCTCACCCCGGCGCCCCGCAGCATCCGCCCGGGCGCTGGGAAGGCGGCTGGAGCGGGAAGTATTAAACCCAAGTGCTTCCTTTTCCAAACAATAAAAAAGCACCACGGCACTCGCCGGGAGGAAACCCTTCGCAGCCTTTCCCCGCGCTGGGGGCTGGAGGGGTTCGGCTGCCAGCGCCCGGAGAGGACGGGGCCGCCGAAAGTGCCACGGTTTGGGGTGTCTGTGCCCCCCGGTCAGAGCCCCAAAGTGTCATAAATCATCTGGAGTTGGTCTCCCGGCAGTGACAGAGCCAGGGACGGCCAAGGGGTATCGGCAGCAGCAGCAGGGGACAGGGAAGACGCGTGTCNCTGAGGAGCCCAGGGGGTGCAGAGACTCCTGCACGAGCTGTGGCCACGCTGTTGGCCAGCTGCCACTGCTGGTGGCCGGAACGAGCCACGTGTGACCCAGGACCACGAGCCCGTGCCCAGGGACAGAGAGCTGCAGGCAAAGGGGTGAGATTGATGCCACCCAAAGCTCTCAGCACATGGAAAAGTTCGCCTGGCAGCCCCCAGCACACAAACCCGGCCACCCCCGGAGAGGCTGGGGCACACGGGCAGCAGCAGGATGGCACCCAAAGCCTCCCCCAGCTGGAATCCAGTCACCAAGGGATGGATGGCAGAGCCCTGAGCCCAAGAGCAGCGACGACTCCTCTCGCTCCCCCCGCAACTGCAGCCCCCACGCTCGCCCCCCAACCTGCCCAGCTCTGGCACACCCGGGATGAGACCCCCAACGCCTGCCTGCCCTCAGGATGAGACCCCCAATACCTGCCCATCCCCAGGATGAGACCCCCAACACTTTCCCGTCCTCAGGATGAGACCCCCAACACCTGTCCATCCTCAGGATGAGACCCCCAACACCTGCCCATCCTCAGGATGAGACCCCAGCACCTGCCCGTCCTCACCATGGTCTCATTTGGATAAACAGCATCTGGCAAGAGGCTAATTAGTCCACTCAATTAAAGATGCAACTTCCAACTCAATTAAACTCCCCCCTAGACATCCACCATCCCCACTGCTGCCCCGGCCCACGCGTTTTGGGCATCACAGAGCTGCTCTCACCTTCCAGACCTGCTCTCACCTTCCTGACACTCCCCGGAGCCCGGGATGCTCTTCCCAGCCCTCCCCTGGCTGCCACTGCCAGCACGGTCCCACCGGAGAAGCTCAGAGCTGCCAGCAAGGTCATTATCCAACAGTTCTGCTGCCAGCCCCACGAGCGGTGCTGGGACCGTCTGTGGTCCTGCACAGCATCTGCACGACTGCAGCTCCAGCCCGCTCCGTTCCCCGGCTCAGGAAGGACACCAGAGTCTAAATTTAGCCCTAGAAAGAGCCAGACCACGTTGGGGAACGCAACCTCTCAGGACAGAGTAACATCCAGAACAGCCCCTCACGGCCCACCCCGTGCTTTCCCTTCAAAAACAGGAGTCACGCAGCAAAGAAAACAGCCAGTTTGGGCCGAATTAGAAAATGCTGAAAATATTTGGCGTGGCCGCAGCCGGCAGGTCGGGCTGCCCGGGGACGGCGCGTGGAGAGGGCTGGAAAGTTCAGTCAACAGCAAAACCTGGGCTGTAAATAGCTGGAGGTGGCCTTGGGTGGCAAAACCCCAAGGAGAAGGGGAGAGCATGCCCTGGAAAACAAGCTGCAGCAGGGGTGGATGCTTGGTTTGGGAGAGCTCGAGGATGACAGGGATGCAAAACGTCCCTCGGCAAGGCCGAGGCCACCAAGCCCACGCAGACAGGGCTGTCCCCGGAGAGGGGTGGCCATGGGAACACAGCTGGACACGCTCTCTGGGAGCTGACGGAGATAAAATTCATTCCAAGCACAAGGAGAATCCTGCCTGGCAAAGCCAGGGCTGTGGGGAGGAAACAGGCCGAGGCATCCACTGCTCGCAGGCCGGGATCAGCACCGAGCCCAAGCAGCCCCTTCCCAACCCTGGGACTGCTGGATTCACCCCGAGAACTTCAGTGGAGCCCCACGGCTCGCTGGGGTGAGCTGGGAGCAGCACTTTGTGCTTGGCAGGCAGCTCTCAGAGCCCCCGGCAGCGCTGGGAGGTCTGGAGGGGGGGCACAGAGAAAGGATTTATCTGCACCAGGAAAGTGCTTGGGAGTGGATCTGGGAACCGAAATCATCTCCACGCCTGGAAGAGGAACCTCCTGCCCCACGGCAAAGCCACGGGCTCGCTGTGCTGCTGATTCAGCAGGATGTGGCACATCCTGTGTGTCCCCCCCTCTCCCCGGGTGCTCACGGCTCCAGAGGGCCCGGCCCTGGCTGAGATTTTGGGAAGTGCCTCCCGGGCACCTCCGTGCCAGGAAAAGGACACTCGCAGAGCCACGTGCTCCCTGCACTGTTCTGGAGAGGCTCCATCCAAAAAACCATCCAGGGGCTCGGGGAAGCTCCCCAAAGGCACGGCCGAAGCCCTGGAGCGCCACGGGGGTCACAGACACGGGCACAGCTCCTCCTGCCTCCCAGGGCAGCCAAATCCTGGGGGGAACACCATCCCCAGGGACCCCAGGGGCTGTCCCGTGCCCTGCAGAGTGTCCCAGTGCTCGCGAGGTGGTGGCAGGTCCTCGGCAGCAGGATCCATCCACCTGACAGCCGGAGCAGATCCCTCCTCACCAGTGTCCACCGTCCTCACCCTGCCACCACCATCACCTCTACAGATGCTACCAGGGCTCCCAGTTTCTGCCCAAAGGGCTCCTGGCCCTCGCTCTGCCCACCCTGCAGCCCCCTCCTCACCCTCAGTGAGCACTGGGAGGTGACCTGGATGTTGTCACAACCTCGGGGGGCAGCTGGGTCCCCTCATGCCCTCCTGGAGTGGGAAGGAGCTGTGGTCCTTCCCCAAACCCCCTCCTCCCAGGCAATGGGAGGACAGATTTTGGGAGCCAGCCCTCCCTCCTCAAAGCTTCTCGTGCCACCACCCTGTCCCCTCGGCCGACTCCAGGGCTGTTTTCGGGACCCCACCCAGCAGCTGCTTTACGCAGCTTTTCCCTTAATTTGTCTCTGATTTTCCGCTCCAATCCTGCTGTTCCCGTGAGGAGAGGGGAACGCCCGTGCAGCTGAGCAGAGCCTGGACAGCCCCACTGGGCAACCACGGGGCCAGCACGGGCTGGGGGCAAAGAGGAACCAAGGGTCACCAGCTGGACCCAGAGGAGGATGCTCTGGGCACCAGGGCCTCGGAGGCACAGGGAGGACCGGGGCGGTTTTGCTCCCCATCATCCCAACCAACACTGGAGGAAAAGCATCACCAGCTGGAGCAGCCCCCGCTCCCTCCCGGTTCGCAGGCTCCCCCGGAGCACATGGAACCGGCACGGAGACAGCACGAGGAGCGAGCGGCGGGGCTGAGACACCGAAGGCGAGGGGGCTGCCACAGCTGTTCCCACCCCCGCGCCGCCCACGGCGCCTCGGGAGCTTCGGAAGCAGCGAGGAGGCAACGCCTCGGCTTCACCCCGAGCCTGGGGATGCTCCAGCGCTGCCCCATCCTCCCGATGGCAGTGCCTGTCATGGGCAGCGAGCACGTGGGATGGGGGCCAGAGCCCGGCCCTCTCGCCGGACACCACAGTGGCACCAGGCACCTCTCATGCCAGGGCAGAGCCCCGTGGGGCTACTGGAACCCCCAAGTGTCCCGCTGGGATGCTCCACACGGGGATGCTGGACACCCCTCCGGACACTGCAGGGAGGAGCCCCCAGCCATGCCCCTCCAGCAGCTCCTGCCTTCTCCTCCCAGCACCCCAAACCTCCACTCTTCACCTCCACTGAACCCAGGCGTGTCCGTGCACGCTTAGGGAAGCGGCGTGTGCACACCCACACGTGTGCACACACACGGGAACTCACGGAAAAACACACGGGAAAACACCTGGGAACACGTGGGCACACGCGGGCACACCTGGGCACACACGGGCACGTGGCGGGACACGCCAGACCACCAAGGTGGCGAGCGGGAAGTGCTGCTCCAAAAGACCCCAGCCACCTTTAACCACAGCTGTTTCCAAAACAGGAACGCCTGCCCTCACTCCGCTCCTGGGGCTCTGCTGCCACAGGGCCCAGGGATGCCCCACACCACCCCGGAGGACCGGGCACACAGGAGCCGCACACCGGTGCCCTTTGTTCCCCATGGAAGAGCCTCCTCCCGCCCCACGGCTGGACTTTGTCCTCCCCTTCTCCAGGAACAAGCAAAGAGCTTCCAGAGCTGCAAACACAGGCAGTGGGTGTGAGGAATCGGCTCTCCAGACAAGGATGGGGACCTGCACCCTGCTCCCAGTGACACCCTGGCCTCTCCCAGAGCCCCAGTGCACCCAGCTGGGCCAGGGGGAGACCCGCATCAGGGAAACCAGAGCCCGGCCAGGACCGCCAGGGCTGAGGCAGCAGCTCAGGTGGCACCTTGGTGGCTTCCTGTGCCTCCCAACCAGCCCAGTCACACGCTCGCAGTGCCTCCACATCCTCCCACCCACAGGCTCACACAGCTCCCAGCACCCCGAGGTGGTGGAGCAGCACCTCGTCCCCGTCGTGACCCCCAAAGGGAGCCCCTCGGGAGGGGAACACGCAGCAGGAGGAAGGGGTGTCTCTGCCTCACTCTGGCTCCTGGGCTGGAGAAGAGGATGGAGGAACTTCCCTCCAGCTCATCATCTTTCCGCAGCCTCGTTTCCAAAGGCAACGCAGCTTATGCAATGAGCGATGCCTCCCTTCCGCCCCCACCAACTTCTGGATCCGCCGGCTGCTCCGAGCCACCTCTGAGCGGGGACGATGCCTCCGAGACCTCGGGTCCCTGGAGGGGTGACCCCGGAGGGCTCAGCTGTTGGCCACCTGCACGGCTGAGCTCACGGGGCGGCTGCCAGCGGCTCAATCAGCCCCGCAGGTGCCACTGAGGGGGGGCCGCAGGGTGGCCTGAGCTGCTCCGCTCCTGTCACCTCCCTCCAAGGGACGCAGATCAAGCACCCGCACCCCCAGTTGGACAAGGAGGGGCTGGAGGATGGAAACCGCAAGCTCCGGCCTCCTGCAGCCCCAGACATGAATCTGGGGCAGGGATCTGGCGTTTGCCCAAACCTCCTCCTCCTCCATCCCTCGGACCCGGTGACGGGTCAGATGCTGCCACTGCCACGACATCAAATCCCTTCTCCCGCTTCGCTCGAAGGTGGGCAAAGAAATGGGGCAGAAAAACCCCCCTCCAAAAAAAAGAAAAATAAAACCCCTCTCGCTCATCCATCATTCCGGCCTCTCATTTCACCAGGCCGCTCCCACACGGGCAGAGGGGAATCCGTCACAGGAAAGCCGAGACTCCCCCATTTCCCTGCGTTTAAAGGGAAAAAACAGCCCTGCGCGTCCAGGCGTTGCGAGGAACTTCGCCACGGCCGCCGGTTCCCGGCTGGATCGGCTGCCAGCGCGGAGCGCGGGCGCTGCCAAGAGCGGCCCCTCGCACATTCCCAGCCCGGCCATGGAGCTGACGAGCTCAAGTATTTACTGAATAGATCAATAAGGGCCGGGAACGCGACGTGCACGGCTTGGGAACGAGCGGCTGGCAGGGAGCTGGATGGACGGATGGGGGGAGGTTGGGCAAACGGACACACGGACGGGGGGACGGACAGCCCAGCCCGGCCGCTGGATAAACACATTCCCAATGCCACCAGGCCCGGTCACAGCCAAACTCCGCAGCCGGGCGTCGCGGCTCCGGGAGAAGCAGCCCCGGTTATGCAAGAACGGGAGCGTGGGGCGAGGCCGGGCTGTCACGGGCACCCCTGGGACCGGTGGGACCCCGGCCCCAGGCACCGCGGGGACATCGGGACCCCCGAGCCCGGCTCCCGCAGCGGTGCTGAGCTCCAACTTTCCTGCTTGGCTGCGGGGAAAACTTTGGATTCCAGAGGAAAATGGGATGGAGGGCGGGTGGGAGCCACGGGAACGGGAGAAGAGGAGAAAACGGGGAGCGCGAGC
>VYXC01000311.1:68476-88530 GCA_013397175.1 Platysteira castanea
GCCCCCCAGGCCCCCCATCCTCTCTCCCGCTCTTCTCCCTCCTGCCCCATCCCCTCCATAGGGATCCCCCCGCCGCAGGAATTGCCCGGGTGCTTTTTGGGGCTGCTGAGCGTTTGCCTTCCAGAGCCTTCCCCGGCATCTTCATCCTCCTCCTCGCCCTCCCCAGCTGCCGGTGGTGTGTCCCCCATCCCTCCGCATCCCGGGGGAGAACAGCCCGTCCTCTGCCCCTTTGGTTTTCCCCGGAGCTGGGCAGGGGCAGCCCCAGCCCCCTCCAAACTCCCCGCTCCTTGCTGCCTTCTGGGCTCGCTGTTCCCTGTGCCAGGGAGGGGAAGGCAGGGAATTAGGAATAAGGGAATCAGGGATAGAGCTCTCTGGGTAAGTTCGTGGAGTCCCAAGAGCTGCTGGGGCGTCTGTGAGCAGCACAGGGGGACAGAGGCAGTGGGGCGAGCTGGGAGGACACTGGGGGGAATGGGCGGTGCTGTGGGATAGGTGTGGTGGCAGCCGGGGAATCTGAGAGGTGCCCTGGGCTCCACTGGAGCGGACAAGAAATCCCAGGGGAGCCCACAAGGCTGGAATGCAGAGAATCCCACCTGGGAGCCTGAAGTCTCCTTTGGGTACAGGTGGAATCTGAAGTGAAGGAATGAAGCGGCTGCGGCTGGAGGAGACCTAGAGGCGAATCCGACTGGCGTGTCCAGCCTGAGTGACATCTCTTTGGAGAGGAGCCTCATCCCCAGCTCGGGAAGAGGGGAGATGTCTGGAACAGGCTCCGGTTGGGTCTCAGAGTCAGCAGAATCTCTGCCCCAACAGCAGTGGGACCTTCAGGCTGCCTCTGAGAGTCAGTGTCCTTTTGTTTTGACTTCGCTCCTTTGCACATCCAGCCTTTGACCTCCCAAAAAGTCAGCCTGTGAGGTGACAAGACAGGTTTAGCCCATCTCCAGCTGAGCAGCTGCTCCGTGGCTCCTCAAAAAGGCGGAAAGCGGGAGGTACGACCAGAACGGTGTGGCTTTGGTTGTTAAATGATAACATTTTTTGCATTTCCCCTCTCCAGAGCCCCTTGCCCTGCCAGTTCCTGGCTGCCCAGCACCTCCTGCTCCCACCGCGGATGAAAGCGTGAAGGCCGAGCTGACCAGGAGAAGGAACTTTGAAGCAGCTGCTAAGATGGGCATGAGGATCAAGCTGCACAGCACCAACCACCCCAACAACCTGCTGAAGGAACTCAACAAGTGCCGGCTCTCCGAGACCATGTGCGACGTCACCATCCTGGTGGGCTCCCGCTCCTTCGCCGCGCACAAGGCCGTGCTGGCCTGCGCCGCCGGCTACTTCCAGAACCTCTTCCTCAACACGGGGCTGGACGCTGCCAGGACCTACGTGGTGGATTTCATCACGCCGGCCAACTTCGAGAAGATCCTGAGCTTCGTGTACACCTCAGAGCTCTTCACCGACCTCATCAACGTGGGCGTTATCTACGAGGTGGCGGAGCGGCTGGGCATGGAGGACCTGCTGCAGGCCTGTCACTCCACCTTCCCCGACCTGGAGAGCTCGGCCATCACCAAGCAGCCTGCCCTGTCCGTGGGGGAAGGCCGGGCCGGGCTGAGCAGCACCTCCTCGGAGCAGAGCCACTCCCTGGGGGACATCCGGAGCGGCGCGGAGCACTTCGGCCCCGAGCGGAATTACCTCCTGCACGGGGACGTGGCGGGCAGCTACAAAGAGGACGACAGGAATCCCGTGGGTGAGGCCAGCCAGGCTCTTCCCCTGCTGCACCCGCAGCAGCCCCCCAAGACAGAGCAGGAGTCAGAGCCGGGGCAGTTCGCTCCGGTCGCGGCTCTGGGCACCCAGCCCGGTGGGAATGTCGTGGCACAGGGCACTGGCAGCTCCTGCCCTCAGTACAAGGCCCAGAGCAATGGTGACTACGGCAAGGGCGGCTTCTTCCCCGCTGACCCCTCCCTGGATGTCTCCACGGGGAGCAACTCCTGCCCCAGCAACAGCGACCACTCCAAAGAGCAGGGATTCGAGCAGATGGACGAGCTCCAGCTGGAGGATTTGGGAGAGGCCGAGCTGCATTTTGAGGATGCTGGAGAAGAGCTGGTGCCGTCCGAGGAGGTGATTGAGCTGAGCGACGACAGCGAGGAGGAGCTGGCCTTCGAGAGCGACGGCCGGGACAGCAAGGCCATGCCCTGCCAGGTGTGCAAGAAGGTGCTGGAGCCCAACATCCAGCTGATCCGCCAGCACGCCAGGGACCACGTGGACCTGCTCACCGGGAACTGCAAAGTCTGCGAGACCCACTTCCAGGACCGCAACTCCAGGGTCACTCACGTGCTGTCCCACATCGGCATCTTCCTCTTCTCCTGCGACATGTGCGAGACCAAGTTCTTCACCCAGTGGCAGCTGACGCTGCACCGGCGGGACGGGGTCTTCGACAACAACGTCGTCGTCCACCCCAGTGACCCCCTGCCGGGGAAGGTGGCCGTGTTTGGGGGAGGGCCCGGCCCCGAGCTGGCCTGCGCCGCCTGCGGGAAGCCCTTGGCCAAAGATTTCCACGCGGTGCGGAACCACCTGCTGGAGCACGTGAACCTGAAGAGCCAGACGTGCGGCGTGTGCGACCAGCGGCACCTGAGCCTCTGCAGCCTGCTGTGGCACGCCCTGTCCCACCTGGGCATCTCCGTCTTCTCCTGCTCCGTGTGCGCCAGCAGCTTCGTGGACCGGCAGCTCCTGGAGAAGCACCTGGCCGTGCACCAGCACGTGGAGGAGGCTCTTTTCCAGTGCCACTTCTGCAGCCAGAGCTTCAAGCTGGAAGCGGCCTACCGGTACCACGTCAGCCAGCACAAGTGCGGGGGCAGCCTGGACATCCGGGCGGGCTTCGGGGAGCGCCTGCAGCCGCAGGGGCTGCCCAAGAGGAAGCTGCCCGAGGAGTTCCTGAGCGAGGAGCTGGCGCTGCAGAGCCAGCCGGGGAACAGCAAGTACAGCTGCAAGGTGTGCGGCAAGAGGTTCGCCCACACCAGCGAGTTCAACTACCACCGGCGCATCCACACCGGGGAGAAGCCGTACCAGTGCAAGGTGTGCCACAAGTTCTTCCGCGGGCGCTCCACCATCAAGTGCCACCTGCGGACGCACTCGGGGGCCCTCATGTACCGCTGCACCGTGTGCGGCCACTACAGCTCCACGCTCAACCTCATGAGCAAGCACATAGGGGTGCACAAGGGCAGCCTGCCGCCGGACTTCACCATCGAGCAGACTTTCATGTACATCATCCATTCCAAAGAGGCCGAGAAAAACACGGATAGCTGATGGGGCGGGGCAGGGCTGGTGGAGGAGCGGGTGTTAGTGGTGGAGGCTGTGGAGGAAAAGGAAAAAAAAAGACCGACGAGAAGATGTCGTTTCGTTTTATTTAATGGTCAGGCATCGTGGATGGAATTCTTTTTTTCTTTTTTTTTTTTCTTTTTTTGGTTTGATTTTTTACTTTTTGGGCCTTCCTAAGGCTTTTTAGATTGGTGGCGTTGTACAAATTAACAGCACGTGAGGTACATCACTGTTTCAAGGAGTCTGTCGTGTTTACTTACCTCTGGTCCTGTTAGAGGCCATCGAGTTCTGTGCTTTTAGCATTTCTCACTAGTTTTTGAGTCTAGATTCTATTTTTTTTTTGAACCTTTTAGCCCACTTGACCAGGCTAACCCTGAGCTTGTCCACAAACTGATGCTGCTAAGATTTTCACACCTGACCTCAGTGGAGAGGGACAGAGCCAGAGCAGGTGCTGGACTCGAAGGAAAGGAGCAAAAGAGAAAGAAAAAAGGAAAAAAAAAAAAAGACATTCTGGGCATCTCTGGTGTTCTGCTGCTACTGCCAGGAGATGGGCGAGGTGTGCTCTGGGCTCGGCCGTGGCTGCGTTGCTGGGGAGAGGAGCAGGAAGCACCTGAGTGTGTAAATGAGGGATCCCAGCAGGGACCAGATTCCCAGGCCGTGTTTCCTCTGCCGTATTCGGGACTCACTCAAGCCCTGGGACCCAGAGGAGATGAAGGAGCCCCACGACCTCCCTGCAGAGCCCGGGTGGAGGCGGCTGGGCCAGCACGGGCATCTCCCGTAGGACTGCAGAGGGAGGGGAAGCAGGTCCGAGCTCCCTGGGAGGTGATTTGTGGTGGCCACGGAGAGCCAGGAGTCCTGAGCCTCCACTCTTCCCCAGCCTCACGCTGCGCCCTGGGGCAGATGAGTCGGGGTGAAGCTGTTGCCTTAACTCCCTGGAAGGTACCTTGGAGGATCTCCTGCCAAAAGGATCCCCCCTCCCGTGCCCTGGATCGCCACATCCCGGGCGTGTTCTGGTGGTGGACGTGTGTGGTTGGAGTGATGTGAGTTTGTTCATGGAGTGGGAGCCACGGCGGTGGCTTGGCCTCTCCGGCCACTCCTGGGGACTCTCCTGGGTGTGGGGAGCTCTCCTGGGTGTGGGGAGCTCTCCTGGGTGTGGGGGGCTCTCCTGGGTGTGGAGGGCTCTCCCCTTCTACGTTTTGGGTGCCCCTTGCTGCAGGAGGCTCTCCTGGGTGTGGGGAGCTCTCCTGGACACGTGTCAGGCTCTCCTGAGCACAGGGGGCTCTCCTGGTCACAGGGGTCTCTCCTGGCCCTGTGTCACATCCACCTGAGCTTGGGGGGCTCTCCCAGCCCCGTGTCACCTCCACCTCAGTGTTGGGGCTCTCCCAGCCCCATGTCACGTCCACCTCAGCGTCGGGGCTCTCCTGGCCGTGTGCCGGGCACTCCTGGGGGTCACTCCTGGCCACCCTGGCGAGCTCAGCTGGCACCAACACCGGGAAGGGCATGGATTAGCTTCTCCCCGTGTTACCCCGCTGCGGGGCAGAGGTGGGGAGGAACAGGAACAGGTATTTCCGAGACAGGACTGCCCTCGGGTAACTCATTCTACCTCACAGACAGGAAGCGCTCGGGGCTCTCCGGCCTCGGTGGTCGTGGATCGGCTCCTGCGCTTCTGTCAAGTTTTGCTGTTACAAAACTGAACTAAACTAAACTAAACTAGTGATTTGCAAAGCCTGGAAACTCACCTCGCTGCCACCTCCCTGTGAAGGGACCCCTGGGAAAGGACACCCGGGAAGGGACACCCAGGAAGGGACACCCGGGTAGGGACACCCGGGAAGGGCCATCCCGTGCTGGGGGCTGGACTCAGAGAGCTCAGAGCGCCCGGGATCTCTCCCCCGGCTCCACCGTGGCCTTGGGCAAGTCACTTCACCTCTTTGCCTCAGTTTCCTCATCTGTAAAATGAGGGTGGTACCTCCCGTGGTACCGAGCTACCTCCGGGAGCGGGGAGGGTGCCTGGAGCCGGGCTTTGGAGGAGGGGAGGCACCGGAGCCGAGCTCAGCTCTGGGCTGGGCTGGCTGCTGCAGCTCCGAGCTCTGAGCTCCGCTCTCGTGGTCCTGGGGTGGCTGTGGAGCTGTGCTGAGCTGTGTTAGGCTTTACAAGGGAAAGGGTGATTTTGGGAATGGCGTGGGGCTCCGGGAAGGGCGGGAGCTGGCGGCGCTTCGCTGCGGGCTCCTCTGAGCTGCTCTCTGGGTTCTGGGGTTTCTGTTGTGGAATTGTGGGGTGGATGAGGCTGGAAGGGACCACGGGGGTCACCCAGTCCCACCCTGTGCTCCTGCAGGGTCCCCTCAAGCGCAGAACTCAAGGCTGTGCCCAGCTGGGGACAGGGACAGGGACAGGGACAGGGATGGACACAACCTGCGCTGCTCTGGAGGTGGCCGTGAAGGATGTGAGGGACAGACAAGGCTGGGAGAGCCTTGAGACCCTCCTGGAATGTTCCAGGAGCCGTGGTGAGCTTCAGGGAGGGTCTGCAGGCCCGGATCTCGCTGAGCTGTAAAGCAAAAGCCTTTTGTGCACATAAACCAAAAAGAGAAGCTTTTACACCGAAACATCACCGGGCACAGCTCCTGGCCCTGGGGGGCAAAGCAGGAGCCCCCCTCTTGCTGCCAGCTCTGATCCAGGGAATTTCTGTTTGCCTGGGTTGAGAGGGATCCTTCCCACGTGGAACATCCTGAAATCAGCAGTGGAGGGGCTGCAGGGTCTGGACCTGCGGCCGCTCCTCCTCGGGGGTGATCCCCAGAGGGCTCAGAGAGCTGAGTGCTCCCCCCAGGAGGGTCCTGGGTGTCCCCGAGCCTCGGGGGTTGGCAGGGATGTCACCCCTGTCCCCGTGTCCGGCCAGCCTGGCTGGGAGCTCCGTGCTGGGAGGGCTGGAGCAGTCAGTCCGTGCTGGATTTCTCTTCTCCACCACCACCACGGGCAAACCTGGCTCCCTCCTGTCCCCACTGCCCTCGGTGCCCGTGGGGACACCGACCTACCTCCCCCGGGGCAGCCTGAGGTGTTTGCAAAGTGCTTTGGGGCCCTGGGGTAGGAGGGGGAGTTGCAGAGGGGAGATTTTGGCAGCGTCCAGGTCACAGAGCCCCCGAGGGCCCCGCTCCGAGCCCAGGCTCGCTCCCAGCCCCAGCTCAAAATTCACTTTTCCCCCGTTCTCAGTGGATCCAGGTCTCTCATCAGAGTAACCGAGCAGAAGAAGAGAGGAGAGTTGAATTTGCTGTCTAACCTTTTCGTTAAGTTAATCGTAGGTACTGACCTCCTGCTATTTAAGTGTTTACTATCTATTTGCTGTAAAGTTTTGTATATTTTGTAAACTTCTCCCCACCCCCCCAAATCGTAGATGTCTAAAATCGTTGTACATCGGGTTCTTTTCTACTCCATTGTTCAGCACAAAGTGTGGTTTTTATTTAGAATAATAAAACGGAAAACATTGACCTCTTGTGCTGTTGCCTTTTTCAACCCAGGAATGAAACTCGAGGTAATATTCATAGGGGAGGTAATATAAATTTAATGAAGGCCTTTGGGGGCATCCAAGGGAATGTTCACCCACTCGGGGTGAATACAGTTCTTAGAGGTTTAGCAAATTAGCTTAATTGACAAAAAAAGCACCAATTAGGAACCAGGACAGCACAGGGGCCTGGTACTCTCCGGGGCTTGGAGCTCTGGAATTTATTTTGTCTTTCTGCCTGGGGAAAGGCCGTGGAAAATTCCTGGGGAAAGCAGCCCTTGATAGGCTGCAGAGCTGTGAATAGATGGAAAAAAATAAAAGAATACAGAGAACTTAGAAAAGGAAAAAAGCAAAAAACACAAAACTTCTATATAAAACTTCCCTATAAAATTTTATAAAACTTCTTTATGAAGTTATAAAGTGCTTCTTTATAAACCATGGTGAGTATCCTGGCATTCCTGTCTCCTGGGGAGTGCCCGGGAAGCAGCTCAGGCCACGCTGGGGTCCTGCTCCCGTGCTGTGCCCAGCGGGGTTTGTGGCACAGGGGCAGGGGTTGGGAGCAGAGCCCAGCCACCGGGGATTCCCGGGGTTTGTGTGCCTGGATGAGCTTTTTCCGTGCTGCCAGCGCCGGGAAACCGGAGCTCCACGGGCTGGGAACGGAGCTCAGGGAGATGAGGATTTACTGGAGCGGGGCCAGCAGAGGCCAGGAAGGTGCTGAGGGGTCTGGAGCATCCCAGAGGTGAGGAGAGACTGTGGGAGCTGGGCTGGATTTGTCTGGAGAAGAGGGGAGTGAGAGGGGATTCTGTTAATCCATATAAATATCTCAGATATCCATATAAATATCTTATTTGAGGTGGGATCTCATCAATCCATATAAATATCCCAGATATCTATATAAATATCTCATTTGAGGGAGGGGATCTCGTCAATCCATATAAATATCTCAGATACCCATAGAAATATCTCAGATACCCATATAAATATCTTATTTGAGGTGGGATCTCAGATATCTATAGAAATATCTCATTTGAGGAGGGATCTTGTCAATCCATATAAATATCTCAGATACCCATATAAATATCTCAAATATCCATATAAATATCTTATTTGAGGTGGGATCTCATCAATCCATAGAAATATCTCAGAAATCCATATAAATATCTCAGATATCCATATAAATATCTTATTTGAGGTGGGATCTCATCAATCCATATAAATATCCCAGATATCTATATAAATATCTCATTTGAGGGAGGGGATCTCGTCAATCCATATAAATATCTCAGATACCCATAGAAATATCTCAGATACCCATATAAATATCTTATTTGAGGTGGGATCTCAGATATCTATAGAAATATCTCATTTGAGGAGGGATCTTGTCAATCCATATAAATATCTCAGATACCCATATAAATATCTCAAATATCCATATAAATATCTTATTTGAGGTGGGATCTCATCAATCCATAGAAATATCTCAGAAATCCATATAAATATCTCAGATATCCATATAAATATCTTANCTCCCGTGCTGTGCCCAGCGGGGTTTGTGGCACAGGGGCAGGGGTTGGGAGCAGAGCCCAGCCACCGGGGATTCCCGGGGTTTGTGTGCCTGGATGAGCTTTTTCCGTGCTGCCAGCGCCGGGAAACCGGAGCTCCACGGGCTGGGAACGGAGCTCAGGGAGATGAGGATTTACTGGAGCGGGGCCAGCAGAGGCCAGGAAGGTGCTGAGGGGTCTGGAGCATCCCAGAGGTGAGGAGAGACTGTGGGAGCTGGGCTGGATTTGTCTGGAGAAGAGGGGAGTGAGAGGGGATTCTGTTAATCCATAAAAATATCTCAGATATCCATATAAATATCTCAGATATCCATATAAATATCTCATTTGAGGGGGGATCTCAGAAATCCATATAAATATCCCAGATATCCATATAAATATCTCATTTGAGGGAGGGGATCTCGTCAATCCATATAAATATCTCATCAATCCATATAAATATCTCAGATATCCATATAAATATCTCAGACATCCATACAAATACCTCGTTTGAGGGGGGATCTCATCAATCCATATAAACACCTCAGATATCCATATAAACCCATAATCTGAGGGGGGATCTCACCAATCCATCACAAAACCTCGAAGGTGGGTGCCAAGAGGACGGTGCCAGACTTTTCAGTGGCGTGACAAGATGAGGAGCAATGGCCATAAATGAAACCACGAGAGCTTCCACCTCCACTCAAGGAAGAACTTCCCACGGAGGGTGGCAGAACAAGAACAGGGTGCCCCAGCCCAGGTCACCACGTGGGGCTGGGTGACAAATTATTTGAGGCCACACCAGCCCTGAGGTCTACGGACAAAACTGCAGAGAAATTAGGACAGTTAAAAACTCCATTTATTAGGTGAAATACCAAATTTTACATGTTTAAGTATCTTACTGAATATATTTTTGCCCTGGTGACGTCACACAGCAAGTGGTTTGTTGTTGTGTGTCTATTATCCATTTCTTCACTGGAAACGAGGGGGAATTAGCAAAGGGAAGCTCGGGGAGGATTCAGGATCGGGGGATGAAGGTGGTGGGGTGCTGTGGGTGCAGATCTCAGCCCGGGGGTCTCGCAGCCCCGGGGGTCTCACAGCCCCCAGGCCTCTGCACTCAGAGGTGTGAGGAGCAGAGCTCAGGCAGGGGAACGGCCTGAGCTGCTGCCCTGAGCTGGGACTTCTGAGGAGGGGGCTGCTGCCTTCCCGGTGGATTTGGATGCCCCCCCAGTGCCCATGTCCCGGGATGCAGAGGAACATCCTGCAGAAGGAACCCTGAGGTATTTAGGGTTTTACCCCATGGCAGGACCCCTGGAGCTGGCAGAGCTTTCCCAGCCAGCCCCGTGATAACCCCGTGTCTGTCCTAACCCCAGCCATGAGCTTCTCCCGGGACATCCTGCTCCCAGCCCCTGCTCCAGCATCCTGTCCCCAGAACTGCTTATGCTTTGCTTTTTTTCACGACGTGTTCCTCGAGCAGCTCAAGGCCTTTGGTAGATTTATGGGCTCCGTCAGCTTCCCCCTCCGAGGGCTCGACCCGCAGCACGTGACCGAGATCAGGATCCAGCCAAGGATGAACTTTCTCCGGATACTCCAGTTCCTTGCACGGCACAAACCCAGCCCACGCTGCGGCTCCAAGGTTTGCTGCAGTGCCCAAGCTCCTACAGGGACTTTAGTGGAAGGAGAAGGGCTGTTGGAGCCCGATGAATTTGAGAAATGCACCCAGTGACCATAAAAACCTCAGGGGATGCTCCAGAGGAGGCTGGAGTTAATGGGATGGGGGACCCGAAGTCAGTCTGGAGCAGCCCTGCCCGGTGAAACCCAGTTTAACCATTGCTAATTTACCACTGGGTTTGCAAAATTGCTCTGAAGGAGTTGCAGATCTCGAATCCAAATTGTTCCTCCCCTCAGGTCTGTGCCCTGCTCAGCCCCTTGGGCTGCCTTGCCTTCATCTCTCAAAAATCAGGCTCTGGACGTTGCTGGGCACTGTGAGGGGAGGTTTGCATTCCAAAGGGATAATTCTTTCTCTCCCACTCGGGATGGGCCTCATCAGGCAGAGCCGTGCCCAGGGCTGGGGGTCAGGCACAGTTTTGGGGTGCAGGAACGCCCGTGATGGGGCAGATCGTGCACCCCAACCCCACAGCGTGGGGCAGGGTGGGGAGCAGATCTCGGGGGCTGGGTTGTGCCAGACACTGAGTGGAGTAACAGAGTGGCTTTATTATTGCAAGGGTTTTGTTCATAAAACAGGGAATGTCTTTTTCTCTTATCCTTCCCTTAGGCTGGACGCAGCAGCGCTCCAGAGGCGAGATGTCCGTAGCTCCCAACTCTCCCCAAACCCAGCACCTCATCCTGCCACAGGAGGTGCCCGGCCAAGAAGGGCTGTGCCCGAGCAAATCATTGTTGTCCTGTTTTTTGCTAAGCCTTCTGTTTTAGCCTCGGAGTCAGAGAGTTTCACACACTTCCACGTAAATAATGGCCAACGTTTATTTAACCGTCTTTTCTGGTTTTCATTCCTTTTGTGATAAGAGAAAGTTTGATGAGCATCCTTTTTCTCCAGTGAGATTGAGGAGGAAGTGACATGTCCTCCAATCCCTGGTGGAGTTGAGAACCCTATGAAGTATGAGAAATGTAAATAAAGTTTCCCTTTTCCCTCTTTTCTGCTGAACCTAGCAAGTGTGAAAGTGTCCTTTATGGTGCCTTCACCAGCACAAATCATCTCCTCAGCACCAGGAAAACCAACCCCACTGTCCCCGGGGAGCCACCACGACCGAGGCCGGGAGAGCCCGACCCCCCTTAGTTGGGAGGGCTGCTGTCCTTCGCGATGACGATGGAATGCTGCGTGCTGGAGGAGGAGCTGCCCGCGCCCTTCTGGCCACCGTGGTCCTTCGGGATGTACTTGACCACGGCAGAGATGAGTTTGCTGCGGAAGTTCTTGCTGAGGAAGTTGTAGAGGATGGGGTTGACGACGCAGTGGAGCAGCGTGAAGCAGTCGATGATGTCGTAGAAGAAGTAGAGGAGGTGGGCGAAGGTGCAGTGCAGGACGATGTGGTTGCCCTCGAGGGTGAGCAGCGTCAGCACGACGTGGAAGGGCAGCCAGCTGACCAGGAACACCCCGATGTAGGCGTAGATGAGCAGGCAGTGCTTGCGGCTCTCGGGCTTGGCGCGCCGCACGAAGCGCGCCGTCAGCACGTTGAAGGCGGCGATGATGGGGAAGGGGATGAGGAAGCCGACGGTGGTGGTGGCCAGGCTGACCGCCAGCGCCCACTCGTCGTAGGTCTCGAAGGGGGCCATGAAGATGCAGATGGGCTCCCCGGTGTTGACCAGCTGCATGTGAGCCACCTCCAGGAAGGGGATGGCGGCGGCCAGCACCCAGCTGCAGGCGCAGACGGCGCGGCGCGCGCGGTGCTGGTGCCGGCGCCAGAAGAGGGAGGAGCTGGTCAGGGTCACGTAGCGATCCACGCTCAGGCAGGTGAGGAAGAAGATGCTGGCGTACATGTTGGCGAAGTAGAAGTAGTGGGTGAAGCGGCAGAGGAAGCTGCCCCAGAGCCAGGTGTAGTCCAGCATCACCTCCAGCATCCAGATGGGCAGCGAGAGCAGCACCCCGAGGTCAGCGATGGCCATGTTGATGATGTAGAGGTTGACCAAGCTCTTGCTGCCCCGCGTCTGCCAGTTGACCCAGATGACAAGGAGGTTCTCCACCAAGCCCACCACGAAGATGACCAGGTAGAGGATGAAGAGAATCACCCGCTTGACGTTCTCGTCCAGGCTGAACTCGCAGTAGGTGTAGGTGTGGTTCAGGAGGTGGAACAGCTCGGACCAGTTGTGGTAGTCCCCGTACTCACTCGGGACGTTGTGTGTCTCCGTGGGGACAGGCGTCACCTCGGCCATCCTGGTGGCTGCAGGGAAAGGGAGAGCACTGAGCTGGGCAGCCTGAAACACAGAGCCCTTGTGTGGGGCTCAAAAAAATCCTTCTGGGGGCTCCTAACCCAATTTTTACTCCCACGGTGACCCCCTACACCAACCCTCAAAAGATGCTGCGTCCACCCAGGCGATCCCCTCACCTCCCAGGATAAATGCCAGCCACAAACAACTGTCACCACACGTGGTGGCTGTTCCCTGTCCCAGAGCCTGCTCTGGGGTGCAGGCAGGTGCCGGTGACTGTCCCAGCAGGAAAGCCACCGCTCCCACCCGAGCCCTCGGGGCACAGCCACTTGCCAGCCACCCTCACTCTGCCGGGAGCCATCGAGACTTCCAAGTAGGTGACAAAATTTTAAATTTCGGGGAAATGCAGTTGACCTGAACATGCTCTTATTGCCCCAAGTGAGGGCTCTGATCCCAGCACAGCCACATCTGCACAGCGAAGACGCTGCGGACCCCGTCCAGCCTCGTGCTGCTGGAAGAGCTCAGGAGCAGCCGTTCCCTTGGGAATGCTGCAGGACTGGGCCGTGCCAGTGGGGTTTTCCTGCTTCGCTTGGAGCCTGGCAGGCCGGGACCAAGCCACGGCCGGGTGTCCCCTGGGAGAGGCTCATTCCTGTGGCGAAGGGTTGACACCCACCCAGGCTGACACCCACCGGCCCCAAAATCGGGGAGAGGCTGGACCTGCCACCACCGCGGCTCCTGAGCCTCCCGTCCTCTCTGCAGGTCCTGAGAGGTCACTGGGACTGAGGAGAGAGAGATGGAAGACGGGAGAGATGGACAGGAGAGGGGTGAGATGGACAGGAGAAGGGACAGAGGGATGGGAGAGGGGACAAATGGACAAGAGAAGGGACAGAGGCATGGAAGAGGGAACAGGTGGACAGGAGAAGGAACAGGCCGACAGGACTAGGGACAGACAAACGGGAGAGGGGACAGACGGATGGGAGAGGGGACAAATGGACAAGAGAAGAGGCAGACAGATGGGAGAGGGGACAGATGGACAAGAGAAGGGACAGAGAGATGGGAGAGGGAACAGGTGGACAGGAGAAGGAACAGGCCGACAGGACTAGGGACAGACAAACGGGAGAGGGGACAGACGGATGGGAGAGGGGACAGCTGGATGGTAAAGGGGACAGACGGACAGGAGAAGGGACACGAGGGAGGAGGGACGGCGCTGGCTCACCTGCGGCTGAGCAAGGGCTGCGCGGGGGCCGTTCGGGAGCGGGGGGATCCTCTCGGCTCGGCAGCTCCCGCGCCTCTGGGCACGGAGCTGGGGTGGGCTTGGTGGCCGCTCCCTGGGCAGGAAATGAGCATCGTGGTGCAACATCCTGAGACAGCCCCGCGCGGGTGACATTCGGCTGGATTTCCAGCCCCGGGACTCGGCTCCCGTCTGATTTGGCCGCAGGGTGGGGACGGGCCCCGGGCAGGTGTCGGTGTGGAAGCCGCAGGTGCCTGCGGGTGGACGGGGGTCCCCGAGGCTTCCTGAGTGTCCCCTCCACTGTCACCCCGCTGGGCTCGGAGGCTGGATCCTGCCTGGATCCTGCTGTGGGGAAAATGCAGCGCAGGTCCTGCCCCAGCACTGGGCAGCGGGGTTGGGGTGGGTGATAACAAAGCTGTCCCCGATGCCACCTCGGTATCAGGGTGAGCTCAGGGTTCTTTTCGGGGGAAAAGGGCTGAAAACCGAACTCTGCCCGGGCAGCGCTCCCGCAGGAGCCGATGGCAGATGGATGTCGCCAGAGAAGCACCTCTGGCCAGGCAGCAATTAATCACAGAGCCGTGATTGCCCCGCGGTCTGGCAGGGGAAGGGAGGGGGCTCAAGCCTTGCCCCGGCGCAGGGGAGGGGGGCTGATAGGCAGAAAATTTTGCATCGATCTGCAAGTCCTGCGAAACAATTGCAGGAAATCTCCTTTTTTTCCAGCGCAGACAAGACTGCGGGATCAACAATCGGCTCGGAAGGAAGGCACGGCCGGAGCGGGGAAGCACGAGGGCACTGATAAGTCGGGGCTCGCAATAACAAGCCCCGCGCTGGTGACCCCGTGTGCAGGTACCGGCCCTGGCAGGACCGGCTTCCAAACAGGAACTCGGCAGCTTCGTGCTGGCCCCGGGCACATTTTGGCTCAGCTGGGGCCGTGGGGGTGGTGAGGGGCCGCTCTACCACCGAGGGGCTGGGGGGTTTTGCCCCGCCCAAGGGGGAAGCAGTGCTCTGCTGGTTCTCGGGGAATTTCCACGCCGAGCTCTGGGGCTGAGCAGGATTTGGGAGCCGTCAAGGATTGCGCAGGGGCTGCTGATCCTGGCGGGAATAGCGAGGTCCGGGAGCCGGGTGTATTCCCAAGCCAGCCGAGCCGCGGGGAGTGGGACAGGCGGCCCAGCCCCTTCTGCCCATCCCTGCCACAGTGCCTGGGGAGCCCCAAGGCTCTCAGCACCCCAAATATGTACCCAGGAGCCCCCAGCCTCCCTCAGGGTCTGGAGAGGCGGGCTCCAGGCAGAGGCAGCGCCGGGGATCTGCGGTTCTCCCACTCCTTCCCTCCCTGGGCAGCCGCCGCCGGCCCGGGGTGCTGCCGGAGGGGTGCGGGCACCGGTGTCCCACGGCGGGTACGGCCAAGGCAGCAGCTCCCGGGGGCTTGGCACGCTGCATCCCGGCCCCAGGGGACACGCGGGCCCCGAACGGGACGTGCGGGGGCTGCCGGGGACGTTGTACTTTGCTAAGCCAAAGAAAACACTTCGGAGAAGCTTCCTTGGCTGGGGAAGCAGCTCGGCGAGCTGAACGCAGCTTGCGCAAGGTCCCGTGCCCTCCTCATCCCCCTCGTCCTCCCCGCCGCCTCTCGGGGGTCCCGGTCCGGCGTGGGCTCGGCCTCTGCCCGAGCTGGGGGGAGCGGGGCTGCGTTGGCGCTGCTCTGGGCCCGCATCAAGTGCGCAGTCCCAGAGGCCTGCCCCTCAGCTACTGATCGCTAATCAGCTCTTAATTAGCGCGGTGAGTGACGCAGGGATCACCGCCCACGAGCCCAGGGGATGGATAAACACCGCGCTGCCTTTCCCAGCTCGTTCCCTGCAGCCCAACCGGAGTATCCAGGGATACGCGGCTGCTCTGGGCACAGGCAGCAGCCGGGGTCCTGCCGCGGCACTCCCCGGTGGGACAGGTCACCAGCACCGTGGCCAGGTGGCCATCGGACACCTCCGAGGCCCGAGTCCCAGATCTGCACCGCCTTTATTGAGCACGTTCTCGAGGGCGCGAGTCGCCCACGGGCACCTTGTCCGTGTCCCCGCTCTGGTGGCCATCCTCAGGGCATCCCGCTGGCCGGGGTGGGCAGGAAGAGGCCCAGGATGGTGTCGGACAGCCAGGCCGGGCAGTAGCTGAGGGGCAGGAAGATGAGCCGGGCGTCCCAGCCGGCGGCGTAGCGGCTGCGGGGGCAGCGGGAGAGCAGCGCCTGGGTGATGGCATCGGTGACCCGCGACAGGCGGGAGCTGCTCAGGCGGTGCAGCAGCGTGGTGCTCTTGGCATCTGCGGGGACACAAGGGGGTCAGCCCGAGGGAGGTGGGGTCACCGGGGGTGACGGGGCCGTGTGGGGATGGACTCACACTTGTCCACGTAGTGGCGGCCGTAGGCTGCCTGGGTTTCCGCCGGGAGCCGCTCCCAGAGGCGAGCGAAGCTCTCCACCAGCGGTGCGGGGTCCGTCATTCCTGTCTGGAAGCCTCCGGGTTCGATGATGGAGACCCGCACCCCGAAGGGACGCAGCTCCCGCCTGCCCGGGGTGGGGACATCAGCGGGAGCTGCTGCCCCGAGGAGGGCAGAGATTGGGGGGAGCGAGAGGGAGCCCGTGACCCCCCCAGGCACCGGGCACAGGGGAGCCTTGTCCTTGCTCCAGGGACCCCCTTGGATCCCGGGATCCCCCTGAAACTCAGTACCTCAGGATCACCCTAGACCCCAGTGCATTCCCAGATCCCAGGACCTCCCTGAATCTCAGCACCCCGGTACTTCCCCGGACTCCAGGAATCCGAACCCTGGGACACCTCAGGACCTCGGGACCTCCTGGACTCTCGGACACCCCTGGAGCGTCCCCATTCCCCCCACCCCAGGATCCCTCCAGTGCTTTGCTCCAGAGCTCCTTGGAGCCCTTTCCTGGATTGCACAGCCACGGCTCCAGCCCTGCCCACGCTCCCACCCCGCGGGTGACCGGGCCAGCGTTTCTCAAGCTCTGTGGGGAAGAGGTAACGAGGAGCAGCCACGAAACCCTGTGTGAGAACAGCGGGGCAGCGCCGGGGCTGCTCAATGAGCACGGGAGAGCTCCGGGGGCTGCCACAGCCGTACCTGAGGCTGTCGGAGAAGGCCTCCACGCCGTACTTGGACATGCAGTACCCGCCTCCGAAACAGGACACGCGGCCCATCACGCTGGCCACGTTGACCACGCGGCCCCGCGCCCGCCGCACCAGCGGCAGGAGGCTCAGAGTCACCTCCACCAGCCCCACCAGGTTGACATCCAGCACCTTGACAAAGTCCTCCTTGCTCAGCCACTCGTTCGGGGCCGTGGGGATGGCGATCCCTGCGTTGTTCACCAGCCCCCAGAGCCCTGGAGAGGGGGTGGGATGAGCTGGGGCTGTTCCCCAGCCCATGGCTCCAAGCCGGCCTCACCTGTGTCGAGTGGGCGAGCTGGCAGGAGAGTGATGGGGTGACAAGGGGGTGACAAGGGGGTGTCAACCCCGTCCTACCTCGATCACCCACACGCTCCCGGACCCAGGCGGTGACCTCGGCGATGCTCTTGCTGGAGGTGACGTCCAGCAGGACGGTCTGGAGCCGGTTGGAGGTGGCCGCCCGCAGCTGCGAGGCCCCGGCCTCGGTCAGGCAGGCGGCCAGCACCCGCAGCCCGCGGGCGTCCAGCTGCCGCGCCAGCAGGTTCCCAAAGCCGCTGTCACATCCCGTGATCAGCACGTGCTTCTCCGAGAGCCCCGGCACCGTCTGCCGCTCCCGGTGCCAGCGCCGCAGCAGGAACAGCGCCAGCAGCATGGCCCCCACGTACAGCCACATCCCCGGCAGTGCCAGCAGCACGGCCACCACGTACAGCCACATCCCCGGCAGTGCCAGCAGCACGGCCACCACGTACAGCCACATCCCCGGCAGTGGCAGCAGCACGGCCACCACGCACAGCCACATCCCCGGGAGCAGCAGCGCTCGGTGACTGCCCACACCGGCCGCACTCGGGCCGCATTTATAGAGCCAGGATTGCAGCAGCACCCGCGGAGAATTTTGCCTTCCTGGTTTGTAATTCCTGGCTTGGCCTTACGCCATTCCCTGTGCCTGGGGCTCTTCTGTGCCTTTAGCAGGTGGATCCCAGTGCCCCATGGAGCTGGATTTGGTGGAACTCTCCAGATACCATCAGCAGCACCAACCCTGGACCTTTCCCTGTCACCCAGCTTTGGTGGGGGACAGTGTCCCCAAATGTGGTGATGGAGCAGGACAGCCCCCATCAACGGGCTCTGCACGAGGAGGAGGAGAAGGAGGAAGCAGAGGAGGAAGATTCTATAAGAGGCTGCTCTTTGCCTAGAGGGAAATCTACTCAGGTTGCAACAGGTCTGAGCTTTACCTGCGTGTGTTAATACCTGGGGTGCCGTTTTGGGCAAGTGCCCTGGGCAACTTGGCAGGGGCTGGGCCCGGAATGGAGCAGGTGCTCAGGGAACAGCCAGAGCCTCCAGGAGCCCCCACGGCACAGCCCCGGTGCCACGGCCTGAGAGTGACACCACGCTCTGCCAGGAGGGGACAAGGGGGTCTTTATTCAGGACAAACCCTCCTGTGAGCAGGGGACAGAGGGTGAGACGTACACACAGTTACAAATTCAGGGAGCTCAGCACGGCCTTGGCTGCGGCTGATTCTGGATCCCACCGTGCATCACCGGATCCCACTCCGCATCGCCCGGTCCTGGCTGCCCGCTGCATCCCCAGCTTAGGGTTTCCCAACAGATTTGGGGTAGAACAAGGTGAACAGGGCGTCGCTGAGGGCTGAGGGCAGGTAGCTGAGGGGGAGGTAGAGCAGCTTGGCGTCCCAGCCGGCGGAGTAGCGGGTGCGGGGGTGCAGGCTGGTCAGCGCGTGCTCCATGCAGTTCGTGACCAGCGACAGGTTGGTGTTGTAGCCCTTCTGCAGCAGCTTGAGCATCACCACGACTGCGGAGGCAGAAAACGCCACTGAGACCCTGCAGCTGAGCAGAGCCGAGCGGCTCCATGGGGTGTCGGGGCAGGGGGACCCCCATGGGACCCCCGGGGCCCTGAGGATGTGCCTTGTGTCAGGAGAGGAAGAGCATCGCTCAGCCCTTGGGGGAGGTACTTACACTGCCTCAAGTAACCCTCCCCGTAACTCGCTTTGATTTCCTCTGGAAGCTTCTGCCAGCTGGAATGAAAATTCTTCTCCAGGTTCTCGACGTTGGCGATCATTGTATCGAAGTAGCCCGGCTCGATCACGCAGACCTTCACCCCGAAGTTGCGCATCTCAAGCCTGGAAGGGGTTCAGTCCCGTGGGACATGGGAGCAGCACCAGAGGGTGTCCATGCCCGCATCTCCTGTGGGATGCGGCCTCGTGCCAGAGGCGTGGAGCGGAGCCTGACCATGCCAGCAGACCCTGTGCCAGCCTGGCACGTGGCTGAGACTGTGTCAGCAAACATTTGCCACATCTGGAGGGGCTGGGGACAAAGCAAAGCTCGGGACAGCGGGCCCGTGTCTGGCAGGATCTTGGGCAGGGGCAATGTCCACAGGGGAGGCTCCACATCAGTACAGAAGCTGCTCACACTTCAGCAGCGGATATGAATCCGACCTATGCTCAGCCGTGGTTGCGTGAGGATGGGAGCTGATAGCCGTGCCAGACAAAGTTTGGAAAAACAAATTGGGAAATCAGGATGCTGCCTGTTGGGTCAGACTTACCTGAGGCTGTCGGAGAAGGCCTCCACGCCGTACTTGGACATGCAGTACCCGCCGCCGAAGAAGGACACGCGGCCCATCACGCTGGCCACGTTGACCACGCGGCCCCGCGCCCGCCGCACCAGCGGCAGGAGGCTCAGGGTCACCTCCACCAGCCCCACCAGGTTGACATCCAGCACCTTGACAAAGTCCTCCTTGCTCAGCCACTCGTTCGGGGCCGTGGGGATGGCGATCCCTGCGTTGTTCACCAGCCCCCAGAGCCCTGGAGAGGGGGTGGGATGAGCTGGGGCTGTTCCCCAGCCCACGGCTCCAAGCCGGCCTCACCTGTGTCGAGTGGGCGAGCTGGCAGGAGAGTGATGGGGTGACAAGGGGGTGACAAGGGGGTGTCAACCCCGTCCTACCTCGATCACCCACACGCTCCCGGACCCAGGCGGTGACCTCGGCGATGCTCTTGCTGGAGGTGACGTCCAGCAGGACGGTCTGGAGCCGGTTGGAGGTGGCCGCCCGCAGCTGCGAGGCCCCGGCCTCGGTCAGGCAGGCGGCCAGCACC
This sequence comes from Platysteira castanea, assembly GCA_013397175.1. Taxonomy (NCBI): domain Eukaryota; kingdom Metazoa; phylum Chordata; class Aves; order Passeriformes; genus Platysteira; species Platysteira castanea. Next base: position 88,161 of record VYXC01000311.1, read on the forward strand.
CGCAGCCCGCGGGCGTCCAGCTGCCGCGCCAGCAGGTTCCCAAAGCCGCTGTCACATCCCGTGATCAGCACGTGCTTCTCCGAGAGCCCCGGCACCGTCTGCCGCTCCCGGTGCCAGCGCCGCAGCAGGAACAGCGCCAGCAGCACGGCCCCCACGTACAGCCACATCCCCGGCAGCGACAGCGGCACCGGGATCGGGACTGGGAAGAGACTCGAGAGCGGCTTGTCCCGACCTCGGCCCTGCCCGCTGGCCGCTGTTAATAATTAAAGAGCGGAGCCCCGGGGCAACGATCGCGGAGATGCCGCTGGGCCTCCCGGCACTACCGGGATGCGGGATCGGCTCCGCCCCGTCCTCTTACGGGGCTCGTCCC
>VYXC01000312.1:0-12015 GCA_013397175.1 Platysteira castanea
TAAATAAAGCATTTCAGTTCTTTGTAAAAGTGGGATTCTCCTTGACTTCAGGAATTCTGAAAGGCAGAGCTGTCTGATAGGGATGGCCCTTGTCACACACAGCACGTGGACAGAAGCTCAGACCCCAGGAGGTAACTGGCTCTTGGCAATAGAGCTAAGATTAGTGAAAAGGTGATGTAAGAAAGGAAAAATAAAAGTGAGAAGGCCCTAATTCACAACATTTCACAAGTTTATTTATAAACTCCCTCTAACCCTAAGTCAACACTAATCTCAGACTCCCTCAGAGACTTTTGGTGTTGCAGCACCCAGGTTTCACACACCCTCCTCTGAGGGAGGTCTGGCAGGCTGGCAGCACCTTCTGACAGATAAAATTGTCTCATTTTGACTTTTTTCATCAGCAATCCAGCCCCTTCAACTCATAAGAAACTGGTTCAGTTAATCTTTTTAATAAAAGGAATAATTTCTGTTTTCATGGTAAGAAACAGTCGAATTTATTCCTCCATGAACTCCTCTTGGAATTCTGTGTGGGTGTGTGTGTGCAGGAGAAGGGAAAATACAGGATAGACACAACTTTTTTGCTTCCCATTTGTGACTACTCCCCCAAGGACATGGGTGAGCCCTCAGGTGCAGCCAGGAAATCTGTAGGATATATTATTCCTAATAATCTCCTGGCAGCCTGTGCTTCTGAGGCGTGAGAGCATCCTTTCTCTTCCTGCAGCAAAACCTGAAAATAAAAAGGGCCAAATTCCCCCTTTTGGAAGGTGGACTTGCCATTTATGCACGGTGCCATTAAAATTAATTACCTGAGAACCGGTCCATAATGTCCACAGGTATGGAAATAATAAAAATTAATTGACTTGGAAGTATTCATAAAATATTCAGAGCAAAGGCCATTAATTTGTGCTCACTGAAACAGAGACTTGCACGCTTGAATTACCCAAGTACTTCAGCACCAGGACAAACAACAGGTTCTCCAAAATTAACTGCCTACAGTAAGAGTCTGCACTTTTTGGGGTTTGGATCCCAGTCTGGGAGGGCAGTGGGTGGCCATGCAGGAGGTTGTGTACCTTGACCCTCTCCTTGAAAGCCATTCCCAAGGGAAAGTGCTCAGCCCTTCTTTCTCCTGCATTCAGACAAATCCATACTGAAGCAAAGGGAAGAAGAAAAGGAAAAAAAAGCTTTGTTTGCAGGTGGGATTTTCTGAAGATACATTTCTTGTCACCAAGTAAGACATAGCAAAGGAATAATTAGAGATGTCACTTCTTGAGGAAGTAGATCCTATCCTGACGTGATTCCTCAAGTCTAGTGGAGGCAGGAATCAACCAAATGGATGGAAAATGATTATTTTTTTCAAAAAAAACCCTTCCATTTCACAGTTGAAATTCAATTTTTATGAACTAAGGAGAGTGGGATCTAATTTCAGGTGCTGAAACCTGAACCATTTCTGGGTGCTGCTGCTGGGTTCATTTCTGTTGGAATCAGCAGAATGTACATGTTTATATATCTATTTATCTTTTGTTATATGTCTGCTCAGATTGCTTATAAGTAATGGTAATTATATAATTTCTGCCACATTATCAGCATGCCCAGAGAAGCTGTGGCTGCCCCTGGATCCCTGGAAGTGCCCAAGGCCAGGCTGGACAGGGCTTGGAGCACCCTGGGCTGGTGGAAGGTGTCCCTGGCTATGGCAGGTGAGTGACTGGATGAAATCTCAGGTCCCTTCCAACTCAAACCAGTCTGGGATTCTGTGATTATGAATTCATTTCCCTCCTGTTCCCCAGCAGTCTCTCTGTACATCTCCCAGAACCCAAAACTAGTTTTGGAGAGGTTAATTATTCCCAATTTCAAATGCAAAGTAGTTAAGCAGAGCACTCTGTGCTGAATAACTGGAATAAGAACCTTTGATTTTTCAAAGCACTGATGCTTTTATGTAGTGAATATTCTCTTAAAGCACTGGAACGGTCTGGATTTTTGTAGGCAGCTCCTGATGTTTATAGGTAACAATTTATACTATCAATTTTAGGACTGAATGTGCAGCAGCTGTGTGGTAAATTATTTAACTGTTGCCACTTGAATAATTGTGAGCATCTTAATAAATATTATGAATTTAGTAATTAAAGGGGAAAGTTTTTGACCTCAGTGGCATTGAAAGACTAATCACTTGATTACAGATAATTTTTCTGAAGATTAATTGTCTCTGTGGTTGAGGCTCTAGGCTGGTACCAGTACCGCCTGTGGGGTGACTGGAGAAGTGTTACCCCATTTTTTTGAGTTTTCTTTTGACAGAATACTCATTTTACTCTCTTTATAAGGAGTTTTGTCCAGGAATGATGTACTGTTATTCTTTTAATTCTGTTACTTATCAATAATACACAACAATTGCTTTAGACTGCAACACTGACAGTACGAAAGAGGATAATTTGGAGATTATTTCTTCTGCATGCAGTGTAATAATTGCATGTAATTGGGACCAGAACTGCTGAAAAAGTCTGAATGGTTTGTTATTAAACAACATATCTGATGTTCAGATTGATGTTAACAAAAATGGTATTTCTTGCCTTTAATTTTCTCTTTAATTTTTTTCTACTGTTTTTTCCTAGTGAGTAAATCTACGTAATTTTTCAATAATTAATTATGCTGTTGTGGGGAGTATAGTTGCTAAACAGGACTTGAAGTAATCCATTCCTTAAAGGCAATCAATCACATACTGATAAAATAAGTGCATTTAACTTTTTCACGCTGCGGTTCTCCGATGTGCACCATCACAGCTGGAACTGTGGATCTGGATGAGCCCCTCCTTTACTATTTCTCTATTTCTTCCATACACTCCTTCTCCCCAAAGAACCTCCTCAGCCTCTTACTTTATTCCCTCTTTGTTCCTCTCAGTTATTGAAGGGATAAGCCCTTTCCTTCCAGCTTTATCTGGTTTTAGTGATTTTTAACTTGTCCGAGTGACATCCTTTACCTTGCACCATTCAGCAGCTGAAAAACAGGGTTCCTTTATTTATCCTCTTTCAGCTCAGATTTCCCTCATGAATGCTAAGAAGTGCAAAACTCATTTAATTTTCCCACTTTATCCTGTTCACTTCGCATTAAGTTTCTCCCTAATCCCTTAGTGGGCTAATTATTTCACTTTTCAGCCCTTTATCTCTTTGCCTTTATATACTTAAAGAATCTTATATTGTTTTTAGTCACTCCCAAGATAATAATTCCCTTTTTATTGTATTTTTCCACTGCAGCATTTTTGAGACCCTGACATCCATCCTCCTCTACTTCCTTTATTAATTTTCAGGGATATTCATTTACCCAGCTCTGATACATTTTCTCCTATTATCCCTCTCTCTCTCCAGTGCCTCCTCCCTCTGGGACAGCCTCTTTTTTAGAGCTGGCCCAGAGCAATTACAACACAATTAGAGGGGAACCAACTACAGGAAATCTTTAATTTCCCCAAAATATTGCCTGCCTTCCTTCAAAATCTGTGGCAGGGTTTTTTTTTTTTCCTCTTCTCTAAGCCAGAAGCCAGGTCAGAATATTGAATTGCAGGAATTCCAGAATGTGGACTCCAAGGAAGAGCCACATGTCAGGCAGGTGCTGCTGTTTTTCTGCCCAACGCCACTCCTGGGATCACCCTATTCCCTGAAAAAGCCACTTTTCATGGATTATCTTCCACCTGCTACACTTTAGGTTTCTCATGATCACAGGTGCAACATCCTCAGAGTTCTACTCCTGCTTGTGACACCAAATCTGGCCCAGTAAAATGTAAACTAGAGGAACTGAGGGCTTGAAACGTGCTGGTTTACTTAGATCAGGCAAATCGGGAATTTCATCCTTAGCATGTTTTTAGAGAGATGATAAATCTAATACAGTTAAGCCTCTATGTCTCTCTGAATTTATTTCTCCTTACCTGTTTGTAATCCTATAACCATACAATTATACATAACAGGCACAAGTATTCTACAGTTTTGTGAGGGCTTTAAAAGATTTGAAACCCTGTATTCCAGAAACCTGAACAAATAATACCTTACGAATACCTTCTTTTCCCTTCTTGTATTTTAACATTTCAAATGCAGTGTGGTTTATTTATGTTTTATTTTATTTTATTTCATTTCATTTTGTATTCTAGGTGGCTGAAGCTAGTCCTGCTAATTTGGCTCCCCTGTTAATCACCAACTCATCGTGTTCCACCTAAAAAAATACAGATTAAAGCAAGTAAACAGTGTTTGGGAATTTTGTTTGGTTTGGTTTTAGCAATGCCATCATTCCTCATGTTTTCAACTTCTGTTGGCTGCGTGGTTTGAGTTTGAAAGAGTTTGAAAGGAATTAGAGCCAGCACTTTTTCGAGCCAGACTAAAGCCTTTGAATGATTTTGTAGATTACCATTAATTAGTCTGGGTGGAATCCAATCACTTCCTTAATCTCTAAATAAGGGAGTGTTGTTTGAAGCACTACAGGCATTGTCTATCTGCAGATATTATCAGTATTATTCTACTGTTTAGCTCAGCCAAATTAGTACAAAAATAATCTTAACCTCTATTAAACAAGGCTAATAAATACTCCTCAAAATACAGATTGATTTCCCCAGTTTATTCAGTGGAGAGCCCTAAAAATTTTAAATATTTATTCCTGTTGAAGGCAGGTAATTGGCAGAGCAAAGGAGAAGATCCCTGCAGGCTTTCTGTGTTTAATACCTGTGTGATGCATGTGTAGTTCAGGGCTTAGACTCCACATCCAGCTCGTGACAAAGGAAAAAATGGGCAAAGAGATGAGGTGAAAGCATTCTCACTTCTATCTCCCTTCATGTTCATGCAAGATTTTGGGGTTTTAAATTTTACACAAAGAACAGGTTTTACACAGAGCACGGGCTTTATTTATTTACATTTATTTTCACACCTTCTGGTGTTTGAGCAACTGGATTTCCAATTCATTGAAGATACACAGCAGTCTGTTTCTAGGCTGTTCTGTCACAGTTATTCAGCACAGGCAAAGTGGTTCTGGTTGGGTGTCGTGGTGCAAAATTCAGTCTGAAGGGTGAAACAAACCTGGCTCATGATGATTCCCAAACCTCTTGTTGTTGTGGAGGGACAGCAGGGCCAGGGAGCTCCTGGAGCGGGGCCAGCGGAGGCTGCGGGGCTGAGCCAGGGCCTGGAGCATCTCCGTGCCCAGCAAGGGCTGAGGGAGCTGGGGCTGCTCAGCCTGGAGAGGAGCCCCAGCCCAGAGGGGCCCTCAGCCCTGGCTGTCCCTGGCTGCAGGGAGGGCTCCGGGCAGGGCCCGGGCTCTGCTGCGGGGCCCAGCAATGGCCCCAGAGCCACGGGCAGGGCCTGAGCCCGGCAATTCCCTGCACAGGAGGCACAACTTCTGCCCTGGGCAGGGCCCAGCCCTGAGCAGATTGTCCAGAGAGGCTGGGGGGTCTCCTCCCTGGGGATATTCCAGAGCTGTGTGGACACAATCCTGTGCCCTGTGCTCTGGGATGGCCCTGCTGGAGCAGGGAGGTGGCACCAGAGGAGCCACTGAGAGCCCCTCCAGCCTGACCCACTCGGGGATCCTGTGATACTGGGTTTGGAATTGTCTAACAAAAAGACTCTAGGGCTGTTTCAATATTTGGTTTCTGTGATCAGAAAGAGTTCTGGGCTTATTTCACAGAATCACAGAACAGTTTGGGCTGGAAGGGGCCTCAAAGATCATTGCAGTCCAATGTTCCCTCCATGGAAGGAGGGTTTTGTGCTGGTAAAGGCACAATAAAGGAACCTCTCACACCTGCTAGGTTCAGCAGGAAGAGGAAAAAGAGAGGGTTTATTTACATTTCTCATACCTTATAGGGTTCTCAATTCCACAAGGGATTGGAGGACATGTCACTTCCTCCTCAATCCTGCTGGAGAAAAAGGATGCTCATCAAACTTTCTCTTATCACAAAAGGAATGAAAAACAGAAAAGATGGTTAAGTAAACATGGGCTATTGTTTACATGAAACTGTGAAAATTCTCTGACTCCAAGGTTATAACAGAAGTCTTTAGCAAAAAACAGGACAACAGGGTTTGATGCCCATGTGGGCCATTCCCTGTAGAGTCTGACTTGGTGATCCCTCTGAGTCCCTTCCAACTCGGAATATTCTATGATTTTGAGATTAATTTGCTGATTGTTACTGTCTCTATTCATGCCAGGAGCAAACCAAGCCACTGTTCTAGCTACACACAACAATACTTCTTCCTTTTGATGGAACTGTTTCTACCGAAAGGAAATAACTTCTGCGAATTTACATTTATTGCTCCTGGATAGTTTTATGGATATTTGGAATTACAAAAGACCCCCATTGGACAGCAAAGAAGGAAATTTCAATCTGATTCCTTGGAAGCAGAGAAACACGGCTCAGGCAGAACCCAGGAGAGGAGTCCTAATAACACCAGAGCTCTGATGAACAAAACCTCCCTGGGATGCATACCCCTGGATAAGATATAAACTCCTCTTTGGGGATTTCTAACAGCTGATTTTGGAAGTGATTGATGGTAGAAGGGTTTGAGTAATGCGATCTTTAGGAAATGTCACAGTGAAAGTTCAGAAATCTGGAGTGTGTAAAGTGATGAAGGAATTAATACCTTTTAAGTGGGAAATACGACCTACCTTAGAGCTACAGAGGAGACTGCCACGTGCAGCTGTGTTTTTATGGCTTCCAAAGCCACCTTGCTTTATGTGAGAAGTTTAGAAACTGGTTCATTTTCTGGAGGGGAAAAAAAAACCCCAACAATATCTAAATGAACTGGTGAGAGAAGATTACAAATGAGCTTGGTAAATGGCAAAATGCAGAATCCTGCCTGTTTAAATGACTCAGCTGGCAAAAAAAAAAAAAAAAAAAAAAAAAAGCCTTTCCATATGATTTTGAAGGAACAAATCCTCTGTAAGTCTGTGTTTACAGAACGTCCTGGTGGATGGAACAGGAAATTTGCCCCAGGTCAATCTTTAATTTGGAAACACCAGAAGGTTGTGCATTTTAATTAACTTTCTGCTCTTTCTCTGGTGCCTTTCCCTCTGTTTCCTTTCTGCTCACAATGATTAAAAGACAAAATCCTGCCCCAGTTCCATGCTCAGGAACGCTTCCTGATTTGCTTTCATTAACTTCCACTATGCAAACATGTTTAATTATTTATCTGCTGATTTCCACAGGAAATCCTACAGAGATGCGAGTCTGGTTCGTAGGGATGCCATGTCAGCAGGAGCTGGAAAATCCAATCATCCATCATTAAGGGGAGAGAAGTGATGTGTTCTCCAATTTGTTTATTGGTAAAGGAGAAATACTTCAGTTTAGGTTAAAATTTGGGGACTAAAGACACACTGGATCAGCTGGCACTTCTCTTAAGTGTTATTTGGACTTAACTATTGTTATTTGGACTTAAATATTGTGAGAGAAGAATGCTGCCATAGTACATGGAATTAAGGTGGAAACTCGTTGCAGTCCCTGAGAATAATCTGTTCCATGATCCTTTTCTAGAACATGCCCTAGGTAGGAACTGGGTTGGTTTTTCGGGAGTAAATATATTGAAAGAAAAAAAAAACCAGACGAACTCAGAGTACCAAACTGATGGCCGTCTATCCTGAAATCCTGAAATGTATTTAAAATTATTGCCAAATTTAAAGAAAGAGAGGTGGAAGAGAGAGCAGAGAGATTAAACCCTCTGCAGTGTTCAGCATGGAATCTTTTGTGTGTGTGCTGTGAACCTTTATGAAAGCAACATCTGCTCCCATTTGTATGTTAATTTTTTTTTTTTTTTTTGGCATTTAAAATTTGGCTTTTAAAACTCATCCCCTCTCTTTTCCCTGAGAGTGAGGAGCTGAGTTATAAAGCAGGTGCTGCACAGAACGAGGGGAGCATCTGAGTCAAACCAGAAATAAAATTAGCACAAAGAAATAACTTCAGTTATGGAGTGTCAAATGCCAAGTTAGGGCGTGCTAATAAGATTTGAACCTGTATTGCCACATGAATATTTTATTTTTGGGGATGGTCTCTGTTTTGTGTCCTCCCTCTCCTGTTCTCTATTCTTTCCCCAGGCAGCCATTCCAGAGGCAGAGGAAAGATCTGATTCCTCCATCCTTAGTGCCCGATCCCCCCACCTGAGAAACAGAGGTGGAATCTTTAGATAGAAAACTGATTTGATTTTCGCTCCGTGTGTTTTAGCTTTGGTAAAAGGAAATGTCTGTGGTGCCTTCACGGGACTGGTTTTCATGAGGTGATAAAGACCACAAGACCAAGAAATTGACTTTGGAGGGAGCTCCAGCTGACTTTGGGTATCTCCACAGAGTCTCTGGGCACCTGAGTTTGGTGATGATTTTTCCCCATCTAATTGGACTTCCCCACTTTCCACCTTGGCCCACTGCCTCTTTTCTATTGTCTTGCTGCTCTGAAAGGACTCTGCCTCTCTGTTGGTGGGGTAAAAGCTCTTTGCTTTTCAGTGCCAATCACCTTGACTGAAGCCTTGGACACAGGAAAAGCCTTCAAAACAAACTATTATTTCTTAATTTCAGTTATTAGATTAAAAAAAATAGGAAGGAAGGCCCCACCTGTTTGAGTTGAGCCCTGCTGTTTCCATAGCCCCAGCTCCCTCTCTGGGATCCTGGAGAGGAGAACTCCTGCAACTGGAATGCAGGAGCAGCAGCAATTCCATCAATTCACTGTTCAGTTGGTCTGTATTTATTACTTCTGTAGTAGCACATTATTCTGTGATGAATTGCAATAATTTCCTAAATCCTCCTTTCCAGGGATTATTTTTTCAATGTAAGGTGCTTTTCCTGTCTTTTACAAAAATAAACCACGTTAAGTAGACTTGCTGAAAGGTGAGAAAATACAAACAAACCCCACATGGTTCTTTAAGGAAAATGTGCCAGACTCTGACCACCTCAGTCCCTCAGTGCACAAAAAATTCATGGAACAGAAGAGGAACAAAGAGAGGCCTCAGTCACACCCAGATTTACCAACCCTGGGGTAAGAGGCGATTATTCAAAATTAATTCACCTCCCAAAAAATACCTTCTGGAGTTCACAGCCGAATCAGCCTCTGATCAAAGTCCCTTTCCTAAGAATGAAAATGGGATAAAACACAACTTGGAGAATCTCAAAGAGCTAAGAATTACTGCAGCCTCAATTTCCTCCTTTTCTGAGTGCGAATCCAAATTTAATTGGCTTAAACTTACAAAACACAAAATTGGAGCCATCAGCTGGAATTGCTGTTGTAACATAACACTCACATTCACAATTATGCAAAAACAAGCTTTTTGTGTTTCACAATATCTGGGTTTTTAACAGATTCCAAAGTTCTGCAGAATGAGAATTCCCCTTAAGAAGCAAAGGTGTTTACAGAGTGCAAGAGGGCAGAGGTGCACAGTGAGGCTCACAACTGAATCCCTAAACCTTTCAGCAAGTGTTTGTTTGGATGTATTTTTCAGTGTTTTAATTTTTTTTTTAAATAATTTCTGTTTTTATCCATTTTGCCTTTTTCCAGCTGAGCTTTTGGCTATTCCCAGCTGAGTCTGAAGAAAACTAACACGGTCCCAAGGCAATCTTTGACTCCTCTCACCCAATGCCTGCTAATAATGACCTTGAACCTCTCTCATTTCCTCAAGCCAAAGGAGCTTCATCATTTCTTCCTAATAAAATGAAATTCAGCCACCTGCAAGGTTTGACATAACCTTAATAAAAGCCAGTCAGAAGGTGTTGATCATAAAAATCAGTGTCACTCGTGGAGGTGTGGGGGGGACACAGCAATGGGGAACAGAATTAGGGCAGAGATCTTACGCAGGGACATGTAAATTCTGTTATTCCACCTTCACCTCCTGTCACACCTTAGGGCTTGTCCTGCCAAGCCTTTCCTCTCGCTTCCAAGCCACTGCTGTATTTGAAGAGGAGAGAAATAAAAGAATACATCAAAAGAAAGTCCATATGAAAGGCAGGTTGTTTTGGCATTTTGGCTTTTATTGGGAAAAGGTTTGGGGAAAAGTCTGTTTGCTTTCAGAATTTCTACTGAACACAAATTTCTTTGTTATCAGCTCTTCAGTTAATTAGTGGATTCCTGCTGTAATAAGTTTTGCCGATGTGACAGTGAGCAAGGCAGATGCTGAAACTGCAGAATCAAAATCAAGCATTTTTTGTTTCATTTAAAATTGATATTTTTTTTTCTTGCAAAGAATCACAGAATATCCTGAGCTGGAAAGGACCCACCAGGATCATCCAGTCCAGCCCCTGGCCCTGCCCAGACACCCCAACAATCCCACCCTGGGCATCCCTGGCAGCGCTGTCCAAACGCTCCTGGAGCTCTGGCAGCCTCGGGGCCGTGCCCATTCCCTGGGGAGCCTGGGCAGTGCCCAGCACCCTCTGGGGGAAGAACCTTTCCCTGATCTCCAGCCTGACCCTCCCCTGGCCCAGCTCCAGGCCAAACATTTTGGGGTTTTGTTGAGAGAATTTATTTCCTCTTTTTCTTTTAAATGGAAAAGCTTCGAGACCTGTCTTGATTCCATAAGAATCCTAATTTCAGGGTGTTAGGCTGAACTGCACCTGGCCCAGCCGTTATGGCAGTGACACCATGGACACCTTGGGAGGAATTTCCTATCACTCATTTCCTACCATGCTTTTCCCAACAGCCTCCTTTTCTCACTGGTCGTTAGATGCATCTTTGGGATGGTGGTCATTTATAACTCTGCATCAGTATTTGCCATTAACAATCCTCTTTTCTCCTCTTTACTTCATAAATCCCATTTATTTTGGGTAAGGAGGGACACCAAATATGGGGTAAGTGGGTAAGGCCTCATTTCCTTGCTGCCTTTGAGCTGTGACTTTTTTAGCTGAAGGAGAGAGAATTTATTGCTTGTCCTTTGGTTGTTCTTGATATTGATTACTTTAAAAAATTTTATTCAATTAATTAAATAATAGAATAGTTTTTAATTGAGTTAATTTCCACAACTTCCAAACTTTCAGTGTGTGTATCTTGTGTGACACAAACTTGTGCAAGTTAATCAGAGCCTTTAAACTAAAGTTTCACATTTAATAATTAAGCACTTGTGGCTTGTGAGATCTTGGCCTGCCTGAGGTATCAAATCATCAAATCCCATGAAATCTAAAGGAAATGAAGCAACAGGTGAAAGCAGCCCCTGTTTTTTAAGCTACTCCTTGCTTTCATATTTACCACTTTGTCGTTTGCCAAGATGAGAGGAAACGGCCTCACATTGCACCAGGGGAGGTTTAAATTGGAAATGAAGAAAAATCTCTTCATGGGAAGGGTGGTCAGGCACTGGCTCAGGCTGCCCAGGACAGTGGTGGAGTCACCATGCCTGGAATTCTTAAAAAAACCTGTGGCATGCGAGGACATGAATTAGTGGTGACCATGGTGTTGGTGCTGTTTTGACAACTGGATTTGATGTTAGAGGACTTTTCCAACCTTAGTGATTCTGGAATTCTGGAATTCTACACCACTGCTCTGCCACTTACAAGTGAGAGTGGGTGGGGAGAACTTATATCAAGTACTGGTATCAAGTGCCCTCTTTATAATTAAATGGGTGTGAGACTTTTCCCAGCAGTTTATCTGTAAATTCTGCACCTGGAATTCCCAGGCTGTGAGCACGTCCCCCCTTCTCCCATCCCCTAGGTGTTTATCAACCCTGGCTGGTTTGTACAGGAACGCACATGAAGCTGCCCAGCTTTTGGGGATTTTTGGGATCACCCAAAGCTAAAGCACGCAGTTATCCCTGACAGATTTAACACGCACAGTGCTATAAAATCCATTAGGAGCAGCTCCTCTCTCTGCAGCAGAGTGTTCTGGGGAAGGGCCATGGCTGCACATCCCTTCAGCACTAATCAGAGGTTTCAACCACTTTCTTTGTAGTGCTGCTGTGATGATAATGCTTCACAAATTCACATAGCTCTGAAATTCCAGCCTCAGGGATCACAGGGGTTTATAACGCTTATCACCTCTAGGCCTCAAGGAAAATTGTACAGTCATGGGGAAAATAGGGAAGGGAAGGGAAGGGAAGGGAAGGGAAG
>VYXC01000312.1:12163-28972 GCA_013397175.1 Platysteira castanea
AGGGAAGGGAAGGTTTGGGAAGGGAAGGGAAGGGAAGGGAAGGGAAGGGAAGGGAAAGGCTTTTGATTGCAGTCTGCATGGTCAGAAATAGTGGCCCAGAGAAGCTGTGGCTGCCCCACCCCTGGAAGTGTCCAAGGCCAGGTTGGACCAGGGATCATCTCATTCCGCCCCCTGCCATGGGCAGGGATGCCTTCCACTAGGCCAGGTTGCTCCAAACCAGACTTGAACACTTCCAGGGATTGTGAGCCCACACTGAGACAGTTTAAATTCTTCTTTTTGGGCCCTGTTAACTGTGTTATGTTGCTCAGTGAGATGTAGCGTGGGCTTTTTTTCTTGTGGCATTGCTCTGAAAATGAGCTGGGTGACAATTAAGGCAGACTCAGAACAGACTGAAAATGCCTCAGCGCTTTGCTTCTGGCTTTGTTTAGCCCCTGCAAAGTCTGATCTAAAGGTTCAAACGCATTCTGTAAGAGTTAACATAACAGAATGACTCCCAGTATTCCTGACTGTTTGCTGCTGATGAATTCAGGATCAAACACAATGCAACAGGCCTTGGGGAGAGTGTTTTTGGAGTTTGTGGGTTTATCAGAGTTGCTTTTTCATCAGTCTTTCCCTGAAATAAAATTGCAGTGCTGTCCAGAAATACTTAATGAGTGTGAAACTGCTGAGGGGTGTCATGGACATAACACTGTGGGGCTTTATCTTGGCTTTTGGGGTGCTTTAGGGCTGATGGAAAACAGCCATTAATTGTGAGATTTGCTTTATGGCCATGTGCTGGGAAAGCAGCAACTTATTCCATTTTAATTTACTTCTGCTGTTTGATCTGTAAAGATTCACACTTCCCAAATTTCCTCTGCTGCCCTGGAGGACAGAAGTGCATTTTAAACCAAAATGATGTCTGGATTCTTTTAGGGAGACAACAAGGCCAGGTTTCAATTAAAAAATGTGACGTAGCTTGAGACTGAGAATAAATTCACAGGTGCTGGTGGCACAGACCTGCGAGAACTCTGACACTGGTGGCACAGGCCGTGACACTTCAAACAGGTGGGGCCTTCCTTCCTATTTTTTTTAATCTAATAACTGAAATTAATAAATAATAGATTGTTTTGAAGGCTTTTCCTGTGTCCAAGGCTTCAGTCAAGGTGATTGGCACTGAAAAGCAAAGAGCTTTTACCCCACCAACAGAGAGGCAGAGTCATTTCAGAGCAGCAAGACAATAGAAAAGAGGCAGTGGGCCAAGGTGGAAACTGGGAAAGTCCAATTAGATGGGGAAAAATCATCACCAAACTCAGGTGCCCAGAGACTCTGTGGAGGTATCCAAAGTCAGCTGGAGCTCCCTCCAAAGTTAATTTCTTGGGATGGTGTGGCAAGGCTTGGGCAGGTGGGGGCCTGCAGGGGTGACGCTGTGAGAGGAGATGAGGGATGTCCCGTGATGGACACAGCTCATTCCAGCCATGTCCAAGGACCTGCCTCTGGCCAAAGCCTAGCTGGGGACACTGGGGACACCTCTGGGATTACTTATTTAAGGTGTAAATGAGGAAACGTGAAAAAGGCAGCTCTGTAGACAGACAGGGCGAGGCAGGAGGAGGGGCAGGAGCTGCTCTGGGTGCTGGGGCTGAGATTCCCCTGAGATTCCATGGGGTGGCCCATGGTGAGGCAGCTGTGCCACTGCAGCCCTTGGAGATCTCCAGGGACACAGAGATCCACCTGCAGGCCATGGAGGTCCCCAAGGACAACAGATCCACCTGCAGCCCCTGGAGGTCCCCAGGGACAGAGAGATCCCACCTGCAGGCCCTGGAAGTCTCCAAGGGCACAGATCCACCTGCAGGCCCTGGAGGTCTCCAGGGACACACAGATCCACCTGCAGCTCCTGGAGGTCCCCAGGGACACAGAGATCCACCTGCAGCCCCTGGAAGTCCCCAGGGACANGGCGAGCGATCTCCCTGCCATCATCTCGAGTTTTCCTGTGAAATTCTTTCCCATCCTGTTGAGGAGGGGCAGAGAGAAAGCAGCTGGGTGGGTGTCTGGCAGCAACCTTCCATCTTCTTTCCATCACAGTCTTTCCTTTGCTGTTTTGTAGCAGTGACAGAATTTAATATCACTGAAACCCGAACATCTGCTTGGCTTTATCCGCATGGCTGTGGCAGTGTTTTCCTTCTGATTTTCCACTCCTGCTGCCTCTCCTGTGCTGGAGTCTCCTCTTGCAGATGCAATGTGAACATCATTAAAGCTGAATCACCTGGAAAAAGAGGTTTGTTCGTAGTTGGGGATTTTTTACGATTTCTTTATCTGCTGATTTATATCACCCACTGATGATTTCCTGAGGAATCCATCTGGAAAGGCCTCACCACCAGCAGAGTGTGGGAGATTTGGCCTCTGTGATCCTCAAATTCCTGCTATTTTCAAAATGCTTTTGCTCAGCTGTTTGAAAATAGAGGAAATTGTGCCAAAATATAAAGGTCACCTATATTTTTGATAATGCACATTTTAAGTATAGGAAATAACACATCAAGGGGTCAGAAATGGAGGATACAGCAAGATGAAAATCCTGTTTAGTCTGATGCAATCTCACAGAACTTGTGCCATAACCCTTGAGCTGGTTTTGATGCTGGATTTTCTCATTTTTTCTTCCATTTTACAGTGTTTCTATTTATTTAAATGACCTTACCTTGCTCATTGTGGTTAAACTGACATCTAAGAAGAAAGAGTTGACCTCCCAAGTATGCCTTTTTTCTATGAGCTGTCGTATAATTTTATTTTTATTGCTATTTTTTCTACCAGGTG
The DNA here is from genome assembly GCA_013397175.1 of Platysteira castanea. Lineage (NCBI taxonomy): Eukaryota > Metazoa > Chordata > Aves > Passeriformes > Platysteira > Platysteira castanea. The sequence goes on from VYXC01000312.1 coordinate 14,948, forward strand.
GTTTAAATTCAACATATTCATGACATAAATGAATGTTTTCTAAACTTTTCTGTTGCTCGAACATCATTTTTCCCCAAACACCAGCAGGGATTTTTTACCTGCTCTCTGTCCATTCTCAAGGCTCTGCATGAGACAATGTTTTTCCTGCAGTATTGAACAGTGTTTAAATTGAAGGAGGTTGCTGAGAAATCAATCCCTGCACTGGCTGATGCTTTTTGCCAGCTTTCACTTACCAGGTGATGCTTCCAAATCTCCTCTAATGTCAGTAAATGACACTGTGTACCCTCCTTAACAAGTGATCTATACCTTCATCTCAACATACTGGAATTTATGACTTTTAATTACTTTAACTGCTCACTCAAAAGCTTCTTTCTTTCCAAGCTTTTTTTTTGTTTTTGTTCCCTAGCAAAACAAAAAATGAAATAGGAGAACAAACAATGCATTTTAATTATGTCAATAACATGCAATTTTCTGGTCTTTTCTCCTTCCCTTAAGTTTAATTAATTTGGAGCAAGTAATAAATTGTCATAGCTTTCAGCTCAGCTCCTCAATTCAAAATGAATTCACTTCATTCGATGAAATTAGATTTGAGATCTGTTCTCATCTCCGTGAGCTCCAGTTTCTGGCTAGGAATCAAAATGTGGACATTTTACAAGGAAAACAGTTCAATATTTGTTGCTGGTGGTGCCAGGCCTGTTGTGCTGATCCCAGCCCATCTTCCCAATCCTGTCACCACCACGACACTGCCCCTGCTCTCAGCCATTCCTGCAGGGAATATTCCCCTCTGCTTCTGGTGCTGTTCCTGAGATCAAACTGGCAGAATTCACCCCAAAGAAGCTTTTTTCCTCCAGAACAGCTTAAATGGGCTGAACTGGTGACCAGTCCAGAAGGTCTGAGATGGGGTGTGACACCAGAGGGTCACCCAGAGGTGCCAACTGCAGGTNGTTTGTCTTATTTGTAGAGAAAACCTCCCCTCTTCCGTAACTCCCCAGTTCCAGGGGTGTGTTTCACACACACAGAAATCTGTTCAAGCCAGAGAAGATGCTTTGTATCAAGCTTCTCAAGTTTGGTGTTTCACTTTGTTACATATGAGAAGAATTCATGTTCTTGAATTTGAAATATTTTTCAAGNTTTATTGTTTCTCTTCAAACGCACCCTCGAGTGCAGCTTCCACCGGCAAGGGACACCCGGATTTTTCTCCACGGAGGGATGGAAAAGAAGACATAAGAGAACCTGTGAGAGGGTATTTCCCAGAGCCTCCCACACTTGGATGGGTGTCTCAGGACAATGCTTCATGGAGCTTTTTACCTCCAAAAGCCGCTTCTGCAAGGGTTGCCAGCCACAAGCTGGAAGAAGCTTCATGGTTTTGTGTTTGCGGGGGATTTTTTTTAGTTATTGCAGAAAAAAAGGTCATTTGCTGTGGCTGTTGAGGCAGGCACGACACAGACCAACCCCAGGAATAGTTTTCAAGGTCTTTGACCTTGAAAGAAGTTTCAAAGTTTTTTTATTCAAACTCCAGAGACATTTTATAGACTTTGCCATGTTTATCATTCATGTTACTCAACTACCGGCTGCTTAACTTCTACAATAGATTCATTGGCTATCATTTAGCTATAATACTAAATAATATTATATTAATAGTATCTGTAACTAAGAATAGTAACTAACTATTCTTAGTTACCGGTAACATAAACATCCTAAACATTCTAAGCATTTAGAAAAACCAGCTGCAGCTCTGCTGTTTTGGTTTCTTGCTTCTGTTGACACTAAGTTTCTCATGGGTACAAACAAATTGTGCTAAGATCAGTGTTGGAGCCAGACAGGCTTGCTGACCTGCTGACAGATCCCACAATCTGCAGGATAAATTTATAGGAAATACATGTTTGTCTTATTTGTAGAGAAAACCTCCCCTCTTCCGTAACTCCCCAGTTCCAGGGGTGTGTTTCACACACACAGAAATCTGTTCAAGCCAGAGAAGATGCTTTGTATCAAGCTTCTCAAGTTTGGTGTTTCACTTTGTTACATATGAGAAGAATTCATGTTCTTGAATTTGAAATATTTTTCAAGATTTTCTGTCAGAGTTCCCCTGCCATTCACTATTCCCATCAAGAGAGGTTGATGATGTCTCAGACAAATTAATAACAAATATTCTTATTATTTTTAATAAGCATGAACTCCCAGAACTCTGGACTTTGGGAAAGTCTTCAGCTCTATTTGTGATAATCCAAGAGCTCATTTTGTATGCTGAGACCCAAGGCAGATGGAACTACAGCCAGAAAGAAGTGTCAGTAGGTTGGAGGTGTGAATCTTGGCATGCCAGGGTATTCATCCTGTGAAAATTTCCAGTCTCTTTGTAAACCTTCGCAGAAGAATGGATTAATGTTGACTCACGTTGTGTGCTAGGGGGAAAGAATAATAAGTTACTGTCCAAAATGAGCACTGTCATATTGTGAATTATTATTTTCACCTTTTCAATACTCATGATGTTGTTTACTCATCACATCTTTACTGAAAAACTTTAGCAGGTGGATGTGAGTCCTGATATGGAATATCAGGGTTTTTTTAGTGGAAAAATATTAAATATTGTATGAATACTGAAAACTGAGCTATAATGCCATAAAACCTGTGTTCAGATGCCACTCCCAGCTTCTGATGCCTAAAGTCTGATGTTATTTTTGAGCCTGACCTTGCCAAGGTCTGACCACTCTGCTCTGGTCCAAGAAGAGTCTTGGGCAGACACTGAGTCTATCAGACATGCACAGCTAGATCTGCCCTTGGCAATCCCAGCTTCTGATGGTGGCCTCCTTTAAAAAAATAATTAAAATAAAAGAGATAAAATAATAAAATAATAATAAAAGGGACAAATCTGTTCAGCTGTGTTGCCTTGATGGGTTGGAGACTCTCAGAGTCTGGGGTATAAAAATGTACCACACTGACAAGCTGAGATGTAAGAAATAATGAATCCTAATTGCAATGACTGCAAGGCTACTGAATTTAAAATCAGAACATTTTATTCCACTGAGCAGCACCTTCCAGCCTGCACCACGCTCAAAACACAGAAATACCTACACTTTGCTAGGGGATTAAGTGTAATCAGCATTATTATCATGCTATCAGCACTGATTTATTAGAATAAATGTTATCATGTTGTTATATGCACCATCCAATGCCACAAATAGAGAAAGGAGAAGGGATGGGAAGTGAAAAGCTTGGAGCAGAATTGAGTTTTAAGGTGATTTTCACCTTGCACTGCTGAAGCCACTGAGCCTTTGCGGGACAAGAAATGTCTGTCCTGGGTCAATGTCACAAAATATTGCACTTTCTACAGCCAAATAACTCTTTTCATCAGGTATCTGGTACCACAGCTGTGAATTCTGCCATGCGACTGACAGTGAGACAATTTGTACCAGCCCAGTGAATAACACTGCAGCCTGCCCAAGTTCTGACACTGGAATAAGATCTATTTACTGAGTATTTGTGTTTCTATCCTAAGGAAAACCCACTCTGTTCCGAGCGTGTCACAGAGGTGTTTTGGTCATGTTTTTGTTCTCTCACGTTGAGATTGCAGGCAAAACCCCATTTTCTGGCAAATGGAGTTACATGGCAGGTTTTGCTTTTTCCTCCCTTGTTTCTGTCATTCCTCATTTGCACCAGAACTCTTATTTCCATTTCTCCCCATCCAGCAGGACAGTGTTGTTTATTATTTTGTTTCCTGCCGATTATTGATTCCCCTCTGCTGAACAGATTGCTGGTTGAGGGATTTTTTCCTCTGGGAACAGAAAATCTTAATAAAAAGCAAGCGTTTAGTAGGCTTGTATGCTGGTCCTTTCAGGGCTGAGGCTCAAGCAAGGCCTGGCTAGAAATCCCAGGCTTTATTTCCAGGGAAGGTACTGTCAACTGAACCAGGACTGCATTTCATCCATTCCTTGCAGCTGAGGTAATGTTTATCTTTATGTAGCTCTCAGAAGAAATTCAGAGTATTTTATCCTCAGTCACAGAACTTTTGGAGAGATTAACACTTTTTAATTTTATTTTTAACAGAGATGTTCTTCTTGCTTTTTTGGGGGGGAGAACAGGGAAGCTCAATTAGCTCAAAAAAAATTTTTTTTTTCAGGTTATGTCACAGGAGATAAAAGGGTGAACTCTCACTAAAAAGCTTTGGGAAGTGTGTGTGGAGCTGGTGTTTTGGGGGCAGTTCTTGTGAAAAGAGGCTGGAATTCCTGAGGCTAATGCAGGACTCAGTGTGCACACACAGGAAGAAAGCTGCTGCTCTTAAAGATTTCTATCAAATACCCGGTTTTGTTGGAACTATCAGCTCCCTGGTGTAATTCAAGGCTGGGTCATGACCCTGCTTAGGGTTAAGATTTGAGGGAAGAGGATGTGAAGAAGACATTTTCTATTAGATTCCCCTTATCTACCACTGAGAGATAAGAGGTTATCATGGGGAGCCACTGCCTTAAGCTGCATTTTGCTGTAGGTGCTGCCTCCGTAGTTGTAATTGCAGCTTTGATTTCATGCCCTGATCATGGCTGGATGCTCTGGAATCAGGGAAGGATTCCTGGGGCCTAAGCTTTGTCCCATCTCCCCGTGCACAATCTTGGGCTGAAATGAGGGCCAGGGCTTGGGTGGTGCTGGGTATCCATTGCTGGGTGCCTGTGGGCTCAGCACTTCGGAGGAGACAAGGGAGATACCAGCAGAGACAAGATAATTTCCATTTATCTTCCAGATTTACCATTTACCCCATTGATATGACTCTGGTCAGATCAGAGCAGCCAAATGCAGAAGGATCAGTTTACACCCTTGGATGCAGCAGGACTGAAGAGATTGGATGAATCAAAGCCTATTTTTAGTATATTGATAAGGCTTTGGGCTCTACATTTTTGATGGCAAGGGTTTTAGAACTCAAAGATTAAGGATCCCACACTATATCTGGATTCTGAAAGCCTTCAGTGCTGGGGTAAATCCAAGCATGGATTTAGGGAAAAGTTCTAGTACAGGTAGGCAGATCTGGGCTGTGACCCCAAATGGGAAATACACAGGTTCTGTAGCCCAGTTTGTTACTCTGTGCTTACAAATTCCTGAGGGTAGGAAGAGGATTAGTGGAGAGGTAATGGCACTCTAAAATTTCATCAGCATTACGAGTAGATGAAGGAAAAGGAAAGATTAAAGGTTTATTGCAGCCTTCTGCAAGGGCTTTGGTGGTAAAGAATGACTTGGTGGATATCAGAGATCAAAATATGGGGGTTTTCTACCACAGCCAAGTGGCTAAAATTCCCAGTGGAGGCTTATGGGACTGGCTGGTATTGGTTTACGAGAAAACTTCATCCCACATTTTATTTTATTGGTAATTTAAGGTTAGAATTGATGTTTTGGAATCAAAATTGTGCAGCCAGCTGTGGAAAACCCCTCAGAGGCAAGAAAAAGGCTCTTGCTGAGTATTATCAGAGACTTACACCCCTACTACAACATGGCAGCCCAAGACATGATTATCCATATTCAGAAACACTTTTTTTTACTGGATGCTGTTGGATCCTGAAAGTGAGGAAATGGGCTGTGACCTTCCTTTTATCCCTAACTCCACACCACGCCTGGTGCTAATTGATATTAGGGAAAGAGGCACTGGGGGTGAATTAGGATAATCTCATTATACGTTTTTACATCTCCCAGGCTTTAAGGAAACATTAGAGATTCAAAGAGAATTTATTTAAAGACATAGAGTTTTCATTTAGCTCTAATGGCACATGATGAAACTGCTGGAAATGAACTTTTGGCTTTGATTATAATGTGGATAAACTTATTCCATAATTTCTTGGGCAGTGGATTACAGAAAGTTAAATGTAGGCAGTGAAAGCAAGTATTTTCCCCCACTGGTGATCCACATTAAAATGCTGTTAAAAAGGCCTTGGAACTAATCACAATTCCCAACTGCATCCCAAACAAGGGGAAATATCTGTAGGAAGGTCAAACACAGGTGACCTCACATTGCAGCATCACCCCAGGAATATCTAACAGCATCCCAGGCTAAACCTCTTCCTAAGTCTCAGCTCCAGGTGCTCTGATTTAGGGTTCTGACCCTGCTGTAAGGAAACTGAAACTGTTCTTTTTTGACAGAACCCTGAGGGACCTGGAGAACCCTGTTCCAGAGAGATTGTGTGGTCTTTAACTCCCAGCCCTCTTCCTGAGCACACTGCTAACAGCAACCTTCAATCTACTCCACACAGACCACAAAAAGGACGTGCTCTTATTGTCCCTCTTCTTTATTCCTGTGGCCCTGTGGAACAGCCACTTACAGATTTCCAACCCCTAACCTTAATTAAAATCATCGCATTGGCTGTAACACGGCAAGGCACCATAAGGCTTCCCACCACTGCAAACCACCAGCTCTAATCAGCCTCTTCCTGTCTCTGGCAATGATACAAAATTGAATTGAACAAAATCGAACTATTTCACTTCTTTAAGCTTATTTCCCAAAGGCTTCAGTCCAACATTCCCAGCATAAGCTCTCCATCTAAGTCGGGGGGTGGGAAGTACGAAATCAAGTAGAAAACGGAGCTCTTGGAGCTTTAATTTCCCAAACCCAGCTGTAACCTAATCTAAGCTGTAACTGGAGAACAAGTGGAGAATATAAAGCCTCTGCAGAAACTAGCCCTCCTTCTGCCTCTGCAGCAACCTGGGCTCCTGAGGTTTTCACTTTTCCAGTTAAACTGCCAGAAACCTTTCCCCATTACTAAAGAGTAAGAAAAAGGAATCACATTTTTGGGGGGCTCTGCTCACCTCGTCATTTTGCAGGCCTTGGAGGATGCAGCCATCTGTTCTTGGGTGCAGTTTGTTCACAAGCAACCTGGTTAAAGCTGATCCCAGGAATGTCCCCAGCAGAAGAAAACCTTGCTTGAGGCCTGGTGAGAGACATCCAAAGTCAAAGGTGTGTCAGTATGTTGAGCTGGAGGGAGCTGTTGAGGAGGATGTTTTGATTCCACTCTCATTGCTGGAGAATCACAGACTGTTTAGGTTGGAAGGGATCTCCTGATGTCCTCTTGCACACCTCGGACAGGCTGCACAAGACTGCGGCTGGTCAGGCTGGGATATCCCCTAACCCTAACCCTAACCCTGTTCCAAACCAGATCTAATCCATCTGAGGATGGCACAAAATTAGCTCCTGTTCCATAAAACCTGCCATGTTTAAATGATGTAGCACATTTACTACGCTGCCACCAGCTATGCCATGACTTCCTATTTTCATGAAAGCAAAATCTATGCAGGATGGTTCCCCTCGCAGGCAGTAGATTTGTCTGAGAAACCTCCAAAGTGCTTTGGGGAGTGCCAGCCCTATTTTCCCATGCTCCCCTAGGCATTCACTAGTGGCTACTTCCAGCAATAAAACAGATCCAATGACAAGGGCAAGTGTGGCTATAGGACAAGAGGAAGAACCACACTTGCACGCACTGAGCTGAGAAGGGCAAAAGAGGGATGAAATTTATTTGTCTCGATATTTACACATTTCTCAATTCGACAAGCAATTGGAAGGATGGTGTTACTTCCTCTCCAATCTCACTGGACAAAAGAACTGTTCATCAAAAGTTCTCTCATAGTACAAGAATGAAAACAAAAAAGAACAGTTAAGAATACATTGGCAATTATTTACATGAAAGCTGTGAGAATTCTGACTCCAAAGAATGTAAATTCAGAAGGCTGAGAAAAACCAGGGTGACATCCTGCACCGGGGGAAGAACTATTCCAGCACAGGCTGGGGACCAACTCTGTGGAGAAGCACCTCTGAGGGTCCTGGGAGACAGTGAGCTGTCCCTGAGCCAGCAGTCTCTTGGGGGCCNCAGCGGAGGCTGCGGGGCTGAGCAAGGGCCTGGAGCATCTCCGTGCCCAGCAAGGGCTGAGGGAGCTGGGGCTGCTCAGCCTGGAGAGGAGCCCCAGCCCAGAGGGGCCCTCAGCCCTGGCTGTCCCTGGCTGCAGGGAGGGCTCCGGGCAGGGCCCGGGCTCTGCTGCGGGGCCCAGCAATGGCCCCAGAGCCACGGGCAGGGCCTGAGCCCAGCAATTCCCTGCACAGGAGGCACAACTTCTGCCCTGGGCAGGGCCCAGCCCTGAGCAGATTGTCCAGAGAGGCTGGGGGGTCTCCTCCCTGGGGATATTCCAGAGCTGTGTGGACACAATCCTGTGCCCTGTGCTCTGGGATGGCCCTGCTGGAGCAGGGAGGTGGCACCAGACCATGGGTCCAGCCTGACCCATCCTGGCATTCTGTGATTCTGAGATTCCGAGCCAGGGAGATCTCTGCTCTAGCCCAGAGGGTATATGGCAGTTCTTATATGTTCCTGCTTTTAGGAAAAAAATTTACAGCTGCTCTCCAGCTGAGTTAAAGAGACTGGGGGGAAAAGGGGGTTGACCCTGTTTAGGAAGAAAGAGTGAGATGAAAGTCCAAGAATCAAAATTCATTTCCTCTAGAATAAGGTGATTATTCCTAGTGCTGGCAAATAGAGGCAACACTGCTACCACAACTTGCAATTAATTTCTGTTCTAAACAGGGCATGTTTGGGGGTTTGTTGGGGGTATTTTATGGTTTGTTGTTGCAGAGAGCATTTTTGTGAGGAAGGAATGAATATCAGCAATGTCTTTGCATTCTGCATGGGATGAAGATCACAATCTGCTCTCTGAGGTTTCAAAACCAAAATGCTTTTACCCACTTCTTCCTCTCTCTCTGTACAGACACATCTTCTGTGTCTGCAGAGGTTTATTTCTCTGCCTGATCCCGTGAACTGATGATCCTGAAGCACTTGCAGGATGCAGATAATGGGAACAGGGATATAAAGAAGTCACAAAGTCCTGCCTCCAGATGTCTGAGTGGTTTCCTCATAAAGGTGGCTATTCTTTTGAAACACTACTTTCTTTTCTGCCTCTGCCTCTTTAATTTATCTTCCCTGCAGTGCTGCAGCCTGAGGAATAACAGATAATCTCGAAACTCTCCAACACCCACCTTTAAATCTCCATTCAGCCCCGCGCTCGTAAAACCATGCACAACATTATTGTGGAATAATTGATCTTGGAATAAAGGATGGTGAGAGTAAATGAATTGGAAAGGTGTTTTAATGGGAAGCTTTTCCAAAATTATGTTTTAATTATTTGCAAATACAAACTCTTGCATAGTCTTTTGCCACACAGGTGTGCACTAAATCTACCACCTTGTACCATTTTGTCAAGTGAGCTGGACGTGTTTGTGTTTTGCACTAAATTAAAGATTCAGCAAGGCTACTGTGCATTAAAATGAGCACTGCCCATCAGTGTTGTACAAAAACTCCCCCTTGTTCTGTGTTTTCCATGAGTCCAGACTCCAAACTCTCCCCAAACCAGTCCATTTGAATTTATATGCTCACTCTGTCACTTCTTTCAGCCATTTGACCTCTCGTTGTCTCAAAATACAACCTGCAAGTAGTTAACATGACCAAGGGCGCTGCAGGAGCACTTGGCTGAAATTGCACATTTCTTTAAGCACATTTTGGCTTCAGGTTTACATTCTGTGTTGAAATCTTGCAAGCCACATATTAAGAGCCTTTGTTTTGCATATGTTGCTCTTTTCAGCAGTGAGCCATTACTGTGGTGAATGTTTGGCTTCTCACGGGTTCTCTGATGGGTTCATGAATATTTTGAGGACTGGAGATCCTCAGGTGTGTGGCAGAGCTGGGGAGCAGCCTGACCACACATACCTGGGGTCATTTTTGGCTTCTCAAAGACTCATGGCTTTTACTGCCTGTCTGGAAACCCTACAGAGTTCTAGGGAAGAGTCTAAAATTCCTAAACTGTGTTCTGCTGCCCTTTGCGATTCATTGCACCTGAAACTCTTTAAGGTCGTTGTCCAAACTGCTTACCAAGTATCTTTTCACTACTCATTATTTTGACCTTCTGGCTTAGGAAGAGCTGAAAGACCCCTGCTCACTCCCTTTTCCCAGTGCTACCCTGGAAATACATTTATATTGCAGACTATCAAAGCAATGCACCCAATCTTTTTATATTGTTTATTGTAGCCTAGTGAAAAATATTTGTCTATCCATGGTCTGAAATAAAAGAAGAAAATAAAAATGTTTTACAGAGGGGAAACAAAAAGGAATATAACACATTCAAATGAGAAGCAGCTAAGGTATATTTTATCTTTTCCCAAGTAATAACAAACAAGCTTTGTGTAATTTTTTAAAATGTGTCCTTTATCATCTCTTTTTATGCGATTCCAAGTGGAATTGAAAGCCTCGGGGAGTAGCTGCCCCAGTATTTTTAAAACGCATTATAGCACTTCTGCAATATCATGAAGAGATAAAGGAACTTGCATTTAATTTCACATTTTTCAAATTATTTAGTGCGACTTAAGTCTGACTATAAATTGCAGACCCTTGTGACCACACAGAAGGTGTTGTCTGTAGAAGTGAGATAAAGGAATCAGATATCAGTATCCCTTCACTGACTGCCCCTATGCTCAAAGTGACTGAAATTTGGGGGTGAAAACTGTCAGTGTTTGACCACCCTCAAGGTAAAAGAGGGTTCTTATGTCCAAACTCCATTTTTTTTAATTTCAATTTGTGCCCTTTACCTCGTGCCCTGTCACTGGATACCTCTGGAAGCATCTTCTTCATTGCCCCTCCCCATCAGATATTGATAATCATTGATAAGATCCCACGGATCCTCCTCTTCTCCAAACTGAGCATTCCCAGATCCCTCAGCTTTTCCTCATATGGGAATTGCTCCAGTACATGTAACATCTTTCACATACTACATATAAATACTTTGTTACTGGTTTGGGACACTTTTTGTTGTGTTTTATTTTTAATTTTACTTTTTAATTTTCCTTTGCCTGAGCAATAATCTAAGTTTAGTTTCCCTCAAATGGCTACTCATCTCCTAAGACTAAATCAACGTATTTCCTGATCCACTGTAGCAGTCAGTGTTAGCTACAGCTCAAAAGCCACAACCACTAAAGCACCATAATTGATGAACTAGAAGAAATTTTAAATTACTTATGTTTAGTCAGCATCCTCCATGATATTCCTTACATACATATTTAGAAAATGTATATAAATCCCCCAAAGCTTCAATATGAAACTGAGTTAAAGTGTGTGCTTCACTTTTTAATTGCATGTTTGGCTGGAGATTGCTAAAATGAGCTTAAAATGTCACCTGAATTACTCGGAAAAGTAAATTTGTGCACCCACTGAAAGTGATCTGCAATAGAGTTTTCCTTCAGGATGGTCCCTGAGCAGAGTGAAGCGTATTTAGTGGCTCTGAAAATAACACAACTGCTGGGGGAAATGTGAGGATGAAAGGCAGAGAGCGAGAAAGAGCAGCACAAGGCACAGCCAGGGGCACGGCCTTCAAGGGGGAAAATTAAATTAGGCAAGTCTGGCTGCCTTTTCCCAAAATTACTGAAGTGGTAGATCAAGGCACTGATGCAGAGGCAGAGCTACGGGAGACAGAGGGAGGAGATGAACAAGGGAATTGTACTTGAAAATGAAGTTTAAATAGTGTGGCTAGAGCTTATCCGCAGGACTGAAAGGCACGTGAAGACCTCAGAAAAAGCCCTGAAAGCACTCTTGGATCTAATCTTATCAAATAATGGGGTTTGGACCCATCTCTCTGAAACTGCACTGATTAGGGGCTCTGCATTTGTCTGCAGGGTTTACTGAACTCCATTTATAATGACTTGAAATGACTCAAAAGATTAAAAAAGATTTCGCATTTTGAGCGCATTTGACTTTTATTTGCTTTGCAAGAATTGAAGTGAAAAAGCACAGCTGGTGTATTACAATAAATAATTTAAAGGGTTTTTTTGCTTTTATCGTTTTATCTTTATAATCATTTTGAGAATACATGTCTGAATTAGAAGTTTTATGTAGAAGTATTTTCTCTCAATATCTGTTAGGAAAGACCAGGTTTTCAGGTAAGCACTTCACAATTTAAAAGCTAAATTAAATTTTAAATCAATAAATTGAAAGCAATCAATTAGTAAAGTATTTTTGTTTGTACCTTTGTGTTTGTTACCAACAGCCTTACACGTGCTAATTCATACTAACCCATGGTAGGTTTATTTTAGAAGTTTCTAAATAAATATCTGGAATATCTATGTATGAAGTAATATTTTAGCAGGTACAGCTTAGGAAATCACTGAAAACCACAGTGCAGACAAGAACTGATGAGAATCAAATCAAGTATCACTTTTGCATCATGTGGGAGGTGCATTTATTGGATTAAATTACCCCTTTATTCCCTTTTAATACATTTTCCAAGATGGTACAGCTTCTTCGGGCCAAGTTAAACACGTGATACGTAAGAAATCACATGAATTTACAGAATATTTCTGGTGTCTTGGGCATGTAAATATTTAGTTCCTTTTTTTTTCTCTTCAAGGTCGACCTGGGTCAGAACTGCAGTGTCCTTTTCAGAAGCCCATTTCAGAAACAGGAATGGCTGCAAGAGAAGGAACCAGGGCACTGAACAGAGATTTTAGTAGTTCGCTTTTCCTACAGCAGTTTCCCACTTCCTGTCTGGAATAGGTGGAATATTCCAGGGATGAGGGAATATGCACCAAAAAGGAGGGACTATGCATACAAAAAAGAGCCATATTTAGATGAGCAAGAAGAAACGCTGCTGTGGCTTTGCAAGGTCTTTGTAAAGCACTTGGTGCTACATGAACCCACCTTGAGTATGGCTAATCTCTGAATAAAGTGAGGAACACCAGGCTTCCTCGAAAATAATGGATGCTAATTTTACTGCTTCTCAACACCACAATCAGGAATTCAAAGCCTTGCAATGGAACAATGAACTCTACAGTTTCTGTCAGCAGAACTGAAAAAAATCAGGCATTTAACTCGGACAAAATCGACCTGTAGCCTCTGTTTGTACAAAACATGGAAGACAAAGGATTTAGATTTAAATAACATCATCCCCTGCTGCTCCCTCTTCCTCTGTGGGATCCCCCTGTGTGTTGTGACACCACACTGGGACATCGCTCCTCTGACATCACCCCAAGCTCCTCAAGGCTCAGGCTGGAGTGCCATAAAAGCCTGGCACTCACTGCTGCTAGGGAGTTTTTGTTAAGCAGGTAGCAAAGTATCTCCTTCATCCCGAGGTCAGCAGGTTTGTGTCTTGTCACTGCTGAGCGAGGTTATCACACCTCGGCTGCGAGCTGCTGAGGGAGAAATGGCACTCAGAAATTGAGCTGGTGTCGGACACTTCCTCTGAGCCTGTCAAACTTCCTCAGAGGCTCAGCCCCGGGGAAAGCTGTTTTGCATCAAACAACAGCCCTGTGCCACAAGGCACAAGGACTTGGTGTCCCCCATCCCTCCCGGCCCAGGCAGCGCCTTTCTCCTCTGCCCCACACAGCACACACAGCAACGCCCCACAGCCAAAAGGCTTTGGCCTTCAGGATTTCCCCCCAAATCAACCACTACAGCGCAATGAAAACAACAAGCACTTCTCATTTATCAATTCAATCATTTTATTTCAATGAAAGCATCTTAGCTCTATCTAACCTGTTCTAACTTAGCAACAGCTACAGCTCATCTGCCTAAGGAACATATTCCAGAGGAACATATTCCAGATCAAGTGTTGAATAAGATTAGCTATCAGAAACAAAAAGAGCTTCTTTACAAACTAATGTCTAGTTAAAACGTTCAGAGATCTTTAGCTTCAACACTTGGCTGCCTTATGCTACTGCCAATGCTCAGCCCCAGTGTGTAATTTATTAATTAAACAGGAATGGAAAGCATGAGATGGCCTTTATCCTGTTACCTTAAATACAAGCAGGGAGTACTACTAATATCTGCCTCTACTTTCACCTACAGAATTTAACTCTCTTAATTCTCCCATTTTTAGTCCTCAGATTCTTGAAGCAGCAGCTATAATAGCATTTCAATCTCCTTTTATCTTATATTCTAGCAGGGAGGACTACTAATATCTACCCCTAGCTACACCTAAACAATTTAACTCAATTAATTCTCCTCATTTTCCTCCTCCAACTCTTGAGGCACAGCTACAAGG